>SRSM01000037.1:0-35574 GCA_019593545.1 Apocynum venetum | reverse complement strand
TTACTTTTTGAGCAAAATCTGATCCTAACACTCATAGAACCTCTGGAGATTATTTTGAAACTAAATCTTAACATTCATATTGTGAAATTCTCAAAGTGAGATTTATACAAAATCATTGGGGTTCTTGAGCAACTTACAAGAAACAATTACTCAAAGAGGTATTTATGCTTTACATGATATATCTTCACATTAAGGTGATTTCATATATCAAACTCTTCTTATTCATATCTTGATTGATTTGTTCAAGGTTGCATTGAGCTTAAAACTCTAAGGTTAGAGTGAGCCTTGAACCATAGAAAACTGTGTTTGTGTTTAAGAGCTTCTTTTCATTAATTGTTGTAATAGAGATAGGTGTGTAGACAAGGTTATATTGTAAAACTCAATGTGAGGTGAACTTGGTTGGTTAAGAGGTTTATGTTGTAAAACCCTAAGGAATTGGGTGAGAGCCTCTATTGTATTCTCTCTTACTATATTAGTGAACGGTTTTGTGAAATCCTTGAGTAGATAGCTCAAGGTAGTGGATTAGGTGTTTGTTGGATAAACCGAACCACTATAAATCTTTTTGTTCATGCTTCTTTTCTTGAACTCATCTTTTCATACTTTGTTTGAACACCAAGTGTTTGATATTTGTTATCTTAGAAAGCTTGTTTAATTTAAAGAGAAAATCGGTTAAAACCTATTCACCCCCACCCCCCTCTTAGGTTTTTCAATTGGTATCAGAGCAGGTCTTCTTGTTGATAAGGCTTAACATCCTTGAAGCAAAGATTCTATGGCTCATCTAGATAACAATATGATGGTAGAAGGTTACTCTACTACTAGACCTCCTTTGTTGAATGGCACAAACTATAATTTCTGGAAAAATAGAGTTAGAATCTATATATCTTCTCTAAACTATGAATTATGGAATATTGTTGAAAATGGTCCCTATGTTCCTTTCAAAGTTGTTGATGGTATAAAGATTGATAGAATTTCTGAGGATTTGATGATGAAGATAAAAGAAAATGACCCTTAATTTTCTTGCCATGAACACTCTTACTTGTGCACTTGATATGAATGAGTATAACAGGGTAAGATGTTGTGAATCTGCACATGAATGTGGAGACTACTTGAAGTGACTCATGAAGGTACAAACCAAGTAAAGGAAACAAAACTTGGTATGCTTACAAGGGAGTATGAACTTTTCACTATGAAATCAAATGAAAACATCACTGATATTTTTACTCGCTTTACTAACATTATTAACGTTTTAAAGTGTTTAGCAAGTCTTATTCTATAGGAGAAACAAAATATGAAATACTCAATGCTTTACCAAAGGCTTGGAAGGCAAAACCACTGCTATGTTGGAAACTCATGATTTGAAGAAGAAACCAGTGGAAGAGCTTATTGGATCACTTCTCACTCATGAGATTAGGATGAAGTGGTTGAATGATCAAAAGTGGAAGACAAAGGAAAAGAGGAATTGCTCTCAAAACTAAAGAGAACAACGAAAATGAATCTTCCAGTGATGAGGAAGAAATGATGATGAGAATAGCTCTTGTCATGAAGAACTTCAAGAAAATGTTCAAAAAGGGACATTTCAACAAATTCAAAAAGAAGCCATCGACATCTACAAATAAAACTCAAAGCAATGCTATGAATGCGGAAGTCCAATCACTTCAAAGCGGACTGTCCAAAATTAAGAGAGAAAGAAAAGAAGTACAAGTCCAAGAACAAGAAAGGACTTGCTTGCACTTGGGATCAAGAAGGAAGTGAAGATGAAGAACAACTGAACATGCAAATGTTTGTTTCATGGCCATTGAAGATGAGGTAAATACTCCAAAAACTCCTTCTTTAGTTGATGATGAAAGTGATGATGATATTTGACATGTTTGATAGAGATGAATTCATCTCCAATCTCTATAAGGAAATGAAAAGATTATCAAGAAAAACAAAGTCCTGAATGTCAAGTAGAGAAGCTATCATTAGATAATACTAGGCTCATCGATGAAAATGCCTTGTTAACTTCTACAAAGATTTGTCTTGATGAGAATGTTATTGGTTTAATGATAAGGTAAATTTCTTGAGAATGCTAATGTTGATCTTATTTCTAGAAACAAGAAGTTGGATGATATGATGAGTGATTATGATGCCATGAAAATTAGAATGATGATTTAAGTGCTAGCTTCAAAAACTTACATGTGGTAGGGACAATTTGAACAACTACTTGGTATGCAAAGACTCACTCATGATAAGAGAGGTCTTGTTTTTGTGATGAGTTATATAATGTCTCACACACATGAGAGTTTATCTCACTCACATGTGTCACATACACATAAGAGAGTATCTCATGCATATCATTCACATGTCTATACTTCTTCAAAAATATGTTGTACTTATTGTGGTAAAAAATGGTCATAAAGTGACTAGATGTTTATGTGAAGAAAAAGATTGAGAATGGTGCTAAAGCACTTGGTATTAAAAGAACTAACCCAATGGACCAAGAGAATTTGGGTACCAAAGGCTTATTAACATCTTTGGTGTAGGTATGTTTTCAATTGAAAACAAAGGAGAACAAATGGTTTCTTGACAGTGGATGCTCAAGACACATGACTGGAAATGCATCCATACTTAATGATGTCAAACCAAGAGATGAAGGATTTGTGACTTCGGTGACAAAAAGAAAGGGAAAATCATTGGCATTGGCAATGTTGGTAAAAGTACTTCTCCCTTTATTAAAGATGTTCTTCTTATTGATAATCTCAAATATAATTTGCTTAGTATTAGTCAATTGGATAATGGTTATAAGGTTATTTTCAAGAAGGATTCATGTTTAATTATTAATGATTGCTCTAACAAATGTTTTTGTTGGAAATAGAAATGGAAATATGTATGATCTTTACTTTTACTGATGATTTAGTTGAACAAGATGTTAAATGTCTTGCTTTGAAAGATGATGATGCATATCTTTGGCATCGTAGGTTAGGACATGTGAGCATGGATACTTTGCATAACTTATCTAAACATGAATATGTTAGAGGATTGCCTGCCATTCATTTTGAAAAAGATCGTGTTTGTGATGCGTGTCAATATGGTAAACAAGTCAAGAGTTCTTTTTAAACCTAAGAAGATTGTTTCAACTTCAAAACCTCTTGAACTTGTTCATATGGATTTATTTGGTCCTATGAGGACAATGAGCCTTGGTGGAAAATTGTATGCTTATGTGATAGTTGATGACTTCTCTAGATTTACTTGGGTATTATTCTTGTTGGGCAAAGATGAAGCTTTTGGAGCTTTTGTCAAGCTTTTTAACAAGTACAAACACCATAGGTTGCAAACTCATCTCCATTAGAAGTGATAATGGTAGAGAATTTTGCAATATTATTACTTCACTAAACTGTGTGATGAAATGGAATTTCTCACAATTTTTCTGTTGCTAAAACTCCTCAACAAAATGGTGTTGTTGAGAGGAAAAATCGTACGTTACAAGGAAATGGCCCGTTCTATGCTATGTGAAATAATTGCCAAGTATTTTTGGGCTGAAGCTGTAACACCTCTTGCTATATTATAAATAGAGTGCTTCTTAGACCCCTTGTGAAGAAAACCCCCTATGAACTTATGTTTGGCAAACTCCTTCTATTTCTTACTTCAAGGTTTTTGGTTGTAAATGTTTTGTTTTAAACGTCAAAGACAATCTTGGTAAGTTTGATAAGAAATCCGATGAAGGTATATTTCTTGGCTATTCTTCAATAAGAAAAGCTTATCGTGTGTATAATAAGAGAACTATGATTATTGAAGAAGTTATTCATGTTGTTTTTTTGATGAATCTAACATCTATTTGCCAAGAAATGAGATTGAAGGTGATTCAAGAAATACCTTTGAAGTCAATAAATAAGGATGCTGCTCAAACAAATGAAAATCCTTCAACATCAAAGGATGAGAATAGAGAAGTCCTTGAAAATCAAGAATCTATCTCACTTGAAGAAGGAACAAAGTATGATCTTCCAAAAGAATGGAAATATGTTCACAACCATCCAAAGGATCAAATCATTGGTGATCCAATGAAAGGGTAAGAACTAGAAGATTTTTTACAATTTTGTTGATGATTTTGCATTTTTATCTCATTTTAACCTAGGAACATTGATGAAGCTCTTAATGATGATTTTGGATTATTGCCATGCAAGATGAGTTAAATCATTTGAAAGGAGCAAAGTATGGGAACTTGTACCTAGACCTTCAAATCTTACTATTATTGGTACAAAATGGGTCTTTAGAAACAAACTTGATGAACATGGTATTGTAACTAGAAATAAGGCTAGACTTGTTGCTCAAGGATATAATCAGAAGAAGGTATTGATTATGATGAGACCTTTGCTCCAGTGGCTAGATTAGAGTCCATTAGAATGTTACTTGCATTTGCTTCTTTAAAGGTTTTAAATTATTTCAAATGGATGTCAAAAGTGCTTTCTTAAATGGTGTCATTCAAGAGGAAGTGTATGTTGAACAACCTCCTGGTTTTATTCATGAATCATATGTAAATCATGTGTACAAGCTCTCCAAAGCCTTATATGGTTTAAAGCAAGCACCAAGAGCTTGATGATAGACTCAGCAATTTTCTTATTGAAAAAGTTTTTTCTAGAGGTATAGTTGATACTACTCTCTTTATTAAAAATAAAGCTCATGATATTTTGATTGTTCAAATATATGTTGATGATATTATTTTCGGAGCTACTAATGAAAATATGTGCAAAGATTTCTCTAAGACAATGCAGGATGAATTTGAAATGAGCATGATGGTTGAGTTGACATTTTTCCTTGGATTACAAATTAAGCAAGCAAAGGAGGTACTTTCATTAACCAAGCCAAGTACACAAAGAATTACTGAAAGGTTTTGAATGGCTGATTCAAAGGAGATTGATACTCCTATGGCCACATCTATTAAATTAGACAAGACGAGAATGGTAAGATGATTGACCAAACTATATACAGAGGAATGATTGGTAGTCTTTTGTATTAACTGCTAGTAGACCTGATATTAGTTCTCTGTTTGTCTATGTGCTAGATTTCAATCATCTCCTAGAGATCTCATTTGATTGCTGTGAAACGTATTCTTAGATACTTAAAGGACGATAGATTTTGGTTTGTGGTATCCTAAATCTATGTCTTTGAGCTAGTAGCATTTACTGATGCAGATTAGCAGGTTGTATAGTAGAACGTAAGAGTACTAGTGGTCACTGTCAATTTCTTGGTTACTCTTTCTTTAGTTTCTTGGTATAGTAAGAAACAAGCTTGTGTCTCTCTCTCTACCACTGAAGCTGAATACATTTCTGCTGGTAGTTGTTGTGCACAAGTTTATGGATGAAAACCACCTTGCAAGATTATGGCTTGAACTTTGATTGTACCACTATCAACTGCGATAATACTAGTGCCATAAATCTGACAAAGAATCCTATACAACATGCAAAAACTAAGCATATAGATATTAACATCATTTTTTACGTGATCATGTTTTAAAAGGTGATATTGTTCTTGAGTTTGTTCCTACGGATGATCAATTAGCTGATATTTTCACAAAGCCTTTGGCTGAGAGGTTTTGTTTACTTAGAAAACTTTTGGGTATTGGTACGTTTGATTTCTAACTTGTGCGTTTTTATGAAGTCTGTCAAATATATGCTTTTGTGCATTGTTTTGGATAACACCATTGGCAGGTGCGGTCGACCGCAAGCTAGAAAATATCATCCACAGAACAGACAGTGGACTTGAGGATGATCATGACAGGATGACCGGTCGACCGCAGATTCAAAGTATCGACCGGAGAGGTTCCAGTGGACGTGCGGACGATACACTTATCAAATCGTCCGGTCGACCGCAGATTAAACACATCGACCGAAAATGTTCCAGAAATTTGCGGACGACTCAAATTAAAACTTCCGGTCGACCGCAGATTAAATTATCGACCGAAAATGTTCCCGAGTAACAAAAATCAAGGTGCGGACGATACTGCGGACGACGATCCGGTCGACCGCACATCTGTAGACCGTTACAAATATGCCTCTTTCGGACGCAACTTTTCATCTTCCAATCATCCCCACCTCTTCATTTATCAGCCGCAACTCTTCAAACTCTCATAACCCACGAACAATCCACCATAAATACACTTCATTTCTTCCCCAATTCATACATTCATCCTACATATCCTTGTTTGCTGCATTTGAAAACCCTAGAAATGGCAAAAACTCAAAGTGACAAGGGGAAAACACAAATGGTTCAAGATGTTCCAAAGAAGAAGAGAACCATGCAAGCTTCTTCTCAACTCTTCAGGAGCAAGCATGAGGATCGTTACAATGATTACCTCAAAAATCGCCAAGTAATTTCTGGGAGCACCATTGATAGGTATGAATTTCCCTTTGATAGAATTCTTACCTATATGGCTTGGCAAGGATGGGATAATATAATTAATCATGAAGAATCCTTGTATACTGATCTTGTATATCAGTTTTATGCTAATCTTGAAGAGGTATTAGAAAAGAAGGGAGAGATAACTATAAGGACTCTTTTTGTTTCAAGGGTCAATGGGATAGATATAAAATTTACTTCCATTGGTTTAGATGAAATCTTAGAGATACCTATAGATGGGATTGAGTATTTTAATACTCATCACAGAATAAATCATAAGGATTTTTCTGCTGAGGGTTTTGAGAAGATCTTCACTAAAGGAAACTCTTTTGTAAACTTAGTCAAGAGAGAGACCAATGTGTTTAGTTTTGAACATCGAATTCTTCATCATATGTGCACTAACATCTTCATCCCCACTGAAGGACATAAAACTACTGTCACGTTTATGCATATGTTTCTTATGTATTTGTTGGTGAAGAGAATCCGGGTGGATTTTGGTTACATTATGGTACACCACATGATGGCTACCATTGAGAAGGGCAAAGGTGTCCCGAAAAGCTTACCCTATGGACGGTTATTAACCAAAGTTTTCCGCCATTTCAACGTCCCATTTCCAGAACTGAAGGGGACAAAACATGTGCCTAAGTTCAACTTTGCTTCTTTTAAAAGAATGCAAGCGTTATGTCTCAATAGTACATGGGATTTGAAGAAAAATATGACTTCGGAAGAGATCATTGTGGCAACAAAGGAGACAGCAAGGTTGATGGGAAAAGAACCACCGATAATTCTTCATGAAGACGACCTTTCTGGCGAAGGTGAAGACTCACAAGGAGTGAAAAGATCACTTTATCTAGATGAGGAAGAAGATGTTCCTCCTGAGGCTCCAGATTTGAAGAGGGCAAAAGGTAAAGAAAAAGTTGGAGAGGAAGATGTATTCACTCCAAAACCTGCCATTTGGGGTGCCCTGGAAGAAATCTCTTCTCAGATTGGCTCCATGTTTAGCACATTTGACAATCATTTCAAGACACTTCACTCCAAGATCGACGACCTGGCATCAAGGGTGGAGTACCATGGCATTGAGATCATCAACATCAAATTTCATCTAGAGGCACTACATGGCATTCAGGTTGACGTTTCTACACCACCACCTTCACATGATATGCCCCCGCCTGATGAGCAGCCTGCTGGACCATCCTCTTCCACAGCAAAAGTTTATATGCGACAACCTAGGAGATAGTGTTTTTCTGCACTTATTGTATTTTTGTTTTATCCAGACAACTTATCTCTTGTTTGTATTCTTGACTCTATTTTTATATATTTTTCCCTATGATGACTCCTTGGTAGTTGAGGGATCTTATTGTTTAATTAACTTAGTTCTATCCTTTCTATCCATTCTTTTGAATGATGACAAAAGGGGGAGAAAAACTACTGTTGATTGCAATATATAAATGTCGTGAAACTAACTTTTTTGTTTCAGGAATTTCTGAGATGAACTTAAATGCTCAAACTCATCAAAATCAAGAGAAAGGAGAAATAGCTCTAAAAGGTTAAGTATGGCTATCCTTGGTTCCTTGGTTTAAAGGTTATATATTTCTAAGTTTATGCTATATTGAGATTGAAGGAGAATGGGAATTGTGTGTTGGTGGCCGGGTTGGCCTTATGTGCGATTTTATGTGTTATCTCATCTCTTTTTGCATTGTTGAGTTTATGTTGCAAAAATGGTTTTTTATAAGAGTTATAAAGGAAACTCTGTCAAAATTTTTACAAAACCTAGCATATTGTAAGGGGGAGCATTTTTAATAATTTTATTACATATTATATAAACTCTTCCTTACTTTGAATCCTTGCACTTAATTGTTATATTCATCACATTGCATCAATATTTGTCATCATCAAAAAGGGGGAGATTGAAAGCCTTAAAGCTTTTAATATCTTAATTTTGATTAAATGACAAACATTGATAAGGACTAATGGCTTTATTGTATTAGTGATGATCTTTTAGGATTCATATATCTAATCCTTGCAAGATCAAAGTTTCAAATCTTCAGGAAAGAGCTTTTGATGTCAAGCCTTGAAGATAAGCGTTTCTGGATTAGATAGGATCTAGAGGTGTACCTTTAATTCTTTATTTATCTTTGGTTATCTCTAGGTCTATCCCTTTGAGTAATGAGTTCTATAGGTTGCTCAATAAGAGTGAAATGATTTTCAAAATGCATTTCATTTAGATAAAACATGAGTTGGGTATTTGAAATGATTTTCAAAATACATGCACATACTTCAAAATTCATAAAATATAGTTTGCAAACTCTTAGAGTTGTTTGGGAACTTGTTCTGCATAGTTTTAATGCATTTGTGGTCGACCTGACAAAAGTGTGGACGACCACAAATCATGCGGTCGACCAGACTTCTCAGAGTATCGTCCGCAGGCTGTCCAGAGTTCTCTGGAACACTTGCGGATGATGGAGCGGTCGACCGGACTTCTGAGCTCATCGTCCGCAGGCTGTCCAGAGTTCTCTGGAACATTAGCGGATGATGGTACGGACGACCCTCTTAATTTGCGGTCGACCGCACTTCTCCTGAGTGGGATTCAAACAGCCATTTTTATGACCGTTGGTGCATACATATAAATACCCAATCGTTTAAACAACTCATATCAATCACTTTTTGAGCGAAAATCTGATCCTAACACTTCATAGAACCTCTGGAGATTATTTTGAAACCAAATCTTAACATTCATATTGTGAAATTCATCAAAGTGAGATTTATACAAAATCATTGGGGTTCTTGAGCAACTTACAAGAAAACATTACTCAAAGAGGTATTTATGCTTTACATTGATATATCTTCACATTAAGGTGATTTCATATATCAAACTCTTCTTATTCATATCTTGATTGATTTTTTCAAGGTTGCATTGAGCTTAAAACTCTAAGGGTTAGAGTGAGCCTTGAACCATAGAAAACTGTGTTTGTGTTAAGAGCTTCTTTTTCATTAATTGTTGTAATAGAGATAGGTGTGTAGACAAGGTTATATTGTAAAACTCAAAGTGTTGAGTGAACCTTGGTTGGTTAAGAGGTTTATGTTGTAAAACCCTAAGGGAATTGGGTGAGCCTCTATTGTATTCTCTCTTACTATATTAGTGAAAGGTTTTGTGAAATCCTTGAGTAGATAGCTCAAGGTAGTGGATTAGGTTTTGTTGGATAAACCGAACCACTATAAATCTTTGTGTTCATTGCTTCTTTTCTTGAACTCATCTTTTCATACTTTGGTTGAACACCAAGTGTTTGATATTTGTTATCTTAGAAAGCTTGTTTAATTTAAAGAGGAAAAATCGGTTAAAACCTAATTCACCCCCCCCTCTTAGGTTTTTCAATTCTTATTCAGTGGTATATAATCGTATGGTTAAAAAATATTGAATACGATACTAAACAAAAAAAAAAATTTTGAATGCAAAATTAAAATTTCAAAAAGTTTCAATGGGATTAGATTGCCTACACCGAGAAATTATACTATAAGCTTAAAGGCTTCCTTTATGTATTATTGGGAAATGGATCGATCTCGTAGCATAATATTTTTTGTTTGTCTTTTTATCTTTTTTGTTTTTTTAGGATTAAGATTTTTGTCTCTTTGTTTTTTTTTCTCATAAAAATAGATTGATATATTTTTTTAAAAAGTTAATCGTAAATTACCTAAAAACCCCTTATGGGTTGATCACTTAAAAGAAAAATGTTAACTTAATCAATTTGGATGGATTTATCCAATTTGATCAAATTTGGATAGATACATCCAAATTGACCAATACGCCAAAATATAAAATGCTAGGGATTTAATAATTGAAGAAAAAAATGATAATGGCTCTATTGTGAAATGACCAAATGTTAAGGGCGAATTGCATTAATTACTCATAATAAAATTGTATAAGTCAATGAAATGAATATCCTTAAATTTAAAAATTATTAGTAAAAATTTAAATGAAAATATGTGTATTTTAAAACAATAGGCATTCAATTCTTCACATCACAAAAATAAAAATATAGTAATATAAACATTCAATTCTAGAAAAAAATCATAATATAAAATATTACTCCTTCCATCCTTTTTATAAGATGTTTTAAGGAAAGATATACAAATAAAAAAATTATTTTAATTCTCATTATACCATTATTTATTTTAGTAATTCTTGAAAAAAATATATTTGTTCTATCTTTCTCTCTCTCAATAAGTAATGATACATAATAATTCTAAAATGTAACAAAACATCATATAAAAAAGGATCGATGGAGTATATTAATTTTTATCTTTTTCGAAGAAAACTTACAAGAAACTATTTTAAAAGGAGCTTTTATAGTAGTTTTTAAATTATATTTTGACAAACAGAACAAAAAGGAAAACAACTCCAACAAAAAAGTATAAAAATTGGCAAGTGTAATTAATTAGTAAAACAATTTCACCTATAACCATCTTACGAAACATTTTTATACAGCCATAAGAATATGCTGAGTGCATTACTGTACCTAGTATTTATTCATCTTCAAATATGGAATAAAACAATTGATTGATAATTTTACCCTATTTTTATACCCAGAATAGGATTTTCACCCTTAACCATGAATAACAAAGACTAGTAAGGCTTTATAAGAGTAAATGGAAATAGGTACAGTACCTAGATTAATCTAACCTGGCCAACCATTCTTTTCCACCTTTACAATATAAGGTTTCTAAAAGTATACTGCTCGCTATAATTTCCTTAACCACACAATTAAAGAAACCACAAACAAAGCCGAAATAAATGCACACAGAGCAAAAGAAAGTTACCAAAATCATTTAACATCCTAACAACTGTGTTAGATACACATCTGGTATGTTTTTTTCCCCCCTTTAACCTAGAAGGTTTTTTCTTTCTATGAAATGGGTAAATGGGAAGGGAAGGGAGCATTATATGAGAAGTCTGGAATGGAACTGCAAAGACCGTCTGACGGCTGGAATCAACTAGGAATAGAGTCACAATGTCCAATTCCAGCTACCGCACTTTTGGTTCTGCAAGCTGAAAAGGATATGTTCATGTGAGAAGGTGATGAAGCTAATAAATACATGCGTATAGACCATGAAAGCACTGTAATATTTCAGTACAAATCAGATTCAGGGATCTCTTAGTGAACTGAATAGCCCCAAAAGCCAATATGAAATTGCAATAAATGAATCTTATATTCCCAAATGACAGAGGGAAAATACTACCTAGGATACATATCTAATATGGTGAAAAAGCCATAATCATCGAATGCGCATGACCATAGCATACTAGTCTATCTTGTCATACCTAAAAGTAAATCAAGAAGATGGGCGATAGGCTGAACATGACCATGGCTCATCAAAATAAAAAATTTAAACTGAAATCCTAAAGTAACGATTTTTAACGGTTCACATTTCGGTAAGGTTCGGTTCCAGCCAATTTTGACAAGGTTACGGTTTCAAACAGTTACGATTATGATTTTAATACGATTTTGATTTTGATTTCAAAAAAATTCAAAATTTCACAGTAATTTTTTTAATTAAATAAATAAAATTTTGTTATTAAAATGGGTTAATTTTGTTTTAAAAAATTAAACTATCATTTGAGAGTATAGATAAATCAAAACTTTGGTAGTTCTCTTACGGTTTTACCAGTAAACGTTTTCTTACCTCAATTGATTATACATGGCCTTTCAACTTAATTCAATAAAACACTTCTTTGACAACAAATATCAAACACTTGGTGTACTAGTTGTGTGAGTAAAAATGTGTTCAAATAAAATGCAGAAAGTAGAGCAATGAACACAATGATTTATAGTGGTTTGATTTATCTAACAAAACCTAATCCATTACTTTGAGTTAACTACTTAAGGATTTTACCAAATTCCTTCACTAATCAAATGAATAAGATTACAAAAGAGGCTCGCCCAATTCACCTTAGGGTTTTACAAATAACCTCTCAACCAATCAAGGTTCACTCAACCCTTGAGTTTTACAACACAACCTTGATTATACAATAATACCACCACTCTCCTTAGTGAATCCTAACAGAACAATTCAAGGTTCACCCAAAGGTTTTACAAACAAACCTTGGAAACAAAAACAACCTACACAAGGCTCACCCTAACACTTAGGGTTTTATGCTACTTGCAACCTTGATACAATTACAATCAATAATAAAAGATAAAGAGTTTGATAGATATCACCTTAATGTGAATATATATCAATTTGAAACACAATCACCTCTTTGAGTAATGTCTTGCCAAGATTGCTCAAAATTCACCTTTGAATGTAAAAACCCTTATTGAATGATTTTAATAAGATTGATGTTTAGAAAGGGTTTTGGACTGTTTCTAAAATGTTATAGGATCAAGATATACAATGTTTTTGCTCAAAATTTGTTCTTAGAAAGACTTCCAAAGGTTTTGGTATTTATAGGTTTCTCCTAACAGTCAAAAATAAAGTTGTTGGAAACCCACGAACAATTTGTGGTTGACCAGTGCATCGTTCGCATCATCATCCGAAAGCTCATTGAACAACCTTCAGATGATGATTTTCATCTTGCGGTTGACCTCACCTCACTTGTGATCGACCGCATGGTCGTCCACAAGTTGACAGATGAACGAATTTGACAACACATGCATCCACAAGATAAACTAACTTGTAGGACGATACCTGAACCACTTTAGGTCGACTGAAACATGTTCATTTGTGTATCAACAATACTCTAACACACAAATGATGATTTCAATCAACCATATAAGTTATGGTATCAATCCAACAAGAGTTTATGAACCATTTAAGTTTTGAAATCACATTGCATGGTCTTTGAAATACCAAAACATATTTTAACATATTAAAAACATTTTGAAATAACGTTTTAAATTCATAGAGCAATCTTTAGAAACCATTACTCAATTAGAGGTAAAACTAGAGATATCAAAATATATTAAACTCTAAAACTATACATCTTGTTCCTATCTAATCCAATAAGAGCTTGTCTTCAAATCTTGATAGTCTTGACATGTATATTTCCTTGAAAACTTGAAATATTGTCCTTACATGGATTAAATCATGAATCCAAAAATTCTATCACTTGTTCAAACAAGACATTAGTACTCATCAATGTTTGTCATTAATCAAAATTAAGACATTAAAAGCTTTAGGGCTTTCAATTCCAAATAAAAATTAGATATATTTCTCCAAACAATATTAATTATTTTTTAAATATAAGGTTTTATCATAATTTCATCATAAAAAACATAATATATATATCTAAGTATTCTTGTAAACCTTATATTTTAATTCGGTGATAAAAAATAATTACAATTAGATTTATTATAAGTATTTCATCTGTTCTTTCCATAAAAATGATAAAGCGTAACATGGTATTGGACAACAAATAATAGTTGTTTAAAGCTTACAATAAGAGTTTTGTAAAACATTTCAAAAGTTTGAAATTTGAAAAGATAAAAATTAATTTATTTTATTTTACATAATTATGGTATAATGGTGACAAGACTAATGTATAAAAAAATAAACATGACATGTCAAATAAAATTATATTTTAACTCTTTTTAAGGTTTGAACCGCCGATTCAATGGTTCATGAACCACAGGTTCACAATTCATCAAAATGAAAAATCTAAATTGAAATCGAAAATCGCTAGTTCATGAACTTTTATCAACCGTAAACCTAGTCAACGGTTTGTGAACCATTGAACATGGTTCGGTTTAGATTCGGTTCTCCAATTCATGTTCAACCGTTGTCGGATCTACCATTAGCGTATCTTTCTATTGATCATTTGAGTCGACTAACATATGATGGGGAAGTATCTCCAATATCTGACTTATTTTCTAATAAGCATCTTTATGCATTGCATAAACCTTGGTATATTAATATGGTTAATTTTATTGTTATCAAATTTTTTCCAAATAATGTATCTAAAGCTCAATAGGATAAAATCAGGAATAACTCGAAACATTACCTTTGAGATGATCCCTACTTTTTCAAAATATGCAGATGTACTCCAAATAATGAAATTCAATCCATATTGAATTTTTGTCATACTTTTGAATGTGGATGTCATTCTGATAAAAATCGAACAGCTAGAAAGATTCTTGAAAATGAATTCTATTGGCCAACTCTGAACAAAAATGCATATTATTTTGTTAAATCTTGGAATGAGTGTCAAAGAGTTGGTAATATACCTAAGAGAGATGAAATGCCTTCGAAAACTATCTTAGTTTGTGAACTTTTTGATGTATGGAGAATTGATTTCATGGGTCATTTTCCTTTATCTTTTGGAAAATACTTACATTTTACTTGTAGTGGATTATGTATCCAAATAAATTGAAGCTAAAATCACTATGCTGATTTAGTGGTGAACATCCATCTTTTCCCAAACGTCTATATAGGTTGGGAAATAGTAGTAATTCAAAGAAACAGAGAGGTAAAAGAATGAGAGTTTGCTATAAATGTGTTAGATGGAATTGTGATACCAGTTGTCGTTCACATGGGTATTTATTCAAAAATCAAAAAGACAATTTTTTTCATTAAGAATGGACTGAGTAAAGAATCGTTAGATAATATCATGTTGACTCTGGATTCGCATTCTAGTGGATACATTCAAATGGAGATTCTCGACTTATGAAAACAATTCAAAATTGAACAAACTCCAGTACACTATTTCATATATGAATTTAAACGACTATGTTTGCCAATTTTTAAGAAAGTTGGATGAGAACTATATCTCCAACTTGTAGAAGACGTTTAAACCGTTATTGTACATGAAACTAGAGAAAGATGTGAATTACAATCACAACTGTTTGTTTTTATTGGTTTTTCCTTTATTAGTTTTATTTGTTTTTTTGTAGTGTGTAACAATCACTTTTCAAGCTGTTACTATGAAAGGTCCATCAATAAAAAGTCAAACAAACATTGTAGTTTTTTGATGAACTACTGTAGGTGCTACTTTTTGGCACCTAACTGCTGCTATCTGAAAAACCTAAGAGGGGGGTAAATTAGGTTTTATTCGATTTTTCTTTACCTAATTAAATCAATACTTTCTACGACAACAAATATCAAAACTTGGTGCTCAAATAGTGTGTGAAATAATGTGTTCAAATAGTTTGCAAAAATAAAACAAAGAACACAACGATTTATAGTGGTTCGGTTTATCCAACAAAACCTAATCCACTACCTTGAGCTATCTACTCAAGGATTTCACAAAACCTTTCACTAATTTAGCACAAGAGATTGTAAAAGAGGCTCATCTAATTCACCTTATGGTTTTACAACACAAACCTCTTACCCAATCAAGGTTGACCCAACTCCTTGAGTTTTACAATACAACCTTGATTATACACTTATCTCTAATACAACAATTAATGAAATAGATACACTTAAGACAATCACAATTATCTATAATTCAAAGCTCACTCTAACCCTTAGAGTTTAAGCTCAATGCAACATTGAATAAAACTTACAAGATGAGAATAAGAAAAGTTTGATATAGATATCACCTTAATGTGAAGATATATCAATTTGAAGCACAAACACCTCCTTGAGTAATACGCTCCCCCTTACAATATGCTAGATATTTGTAAGATATCACATATAGCATATAAAACATTTATAGTTTGATGATATCAAGAAATATATTAAATGAAACAATTTTAGGACAAATATTGGATCTCATAATGAAAAGATTTATTGTAAGTATATGAGATCACTTCCTAGCTTATATAGGCTTAAAGGAGCCTATTTTTCCACTAACCTCTGTATCCTCCTTCCTTCCAGTTTTAAAAACTTATAGATAGAATATAAAAACATTTATAAAACTCCCTCTATCAATATGCATTAGTTTTGTCAAAATTATGACAGAGTTTCCTTTGCAACTCTTATAAAAACCATTTTCACAACACAAATTTAACAAGCAAAAAGAGATGAAATATATCACATAACGCCAACCCGACCATCAACACACATTTCCTATTCTCCTTCAATCAATCAAAAACAGAATTAAATCAAGGATAGTCATACTTCACCTTTTAGAGCTGTATCTTTTTAATCTTGGTTTTGATAAACTTGATCTTTTGAGTTCATTTCAATTTTCCTGAAACACATGGTTAGTTTCATTACAATTATATATTGCAATCAACATTAGTTTTTCTCCCCCTTTGTCATCATTCAAAAAGAATGGATAGTTTGGAATAAAGTCCCTAAGTCAATTAAACAATAAAGTCCCTAAACTATCATTGGGAATAATAATGCATGTATGAAATAATGCATACAATAGAGTTTAAAGTTAGGTAGCTAGAAATGTGTACAAAATAGAAAGAGACTATATCGTAAGTCTTCTCATATAAACTTTGGTTGTAGAAGATGAAGGTCCAGCAGGCGGGGGCATGTCACCATGAGAAAAAGGTGGCGACGGTGTAGAAATATCAACTTGAACACCTTGAAGCGCTTCAAGGTAATACTTGATATTAGTTATCTCGATGTCATAGTACTTCACCATTGATGCTAGATCTTCGATATTTAAGTTAAGTGTCTTGAAGTGATTGTCGAAAGTGCTGAACATCAAACCAATCTGGGATGAGAGTTCTTCCAACGCATTCTAGATGGCGGGATGTGAAATGGATTCTTCTTCCTCCCCAATTTTTACTTTTCCTTTGGCCTTCTTTAATTCCAGGGCCTCAGAGAGAATATCTTCTTCCTCATCAAGATGGAGTGATTGTTTAACGCCTTGTGATCCGTCAGCTTCTTCCAAGACAAATTCTTCACCAATAACATCTTCTTCAAAGATAATTGATTGATCTTTGCCCATTAATCTTGTTGTCTCCTTTTTTACCATAGAGATCTCTTCTGGAGACATTATTCTTCAAATCCCATGTGCCATTGAGACATAAAGCCTATATTCTCTTGAAGGATGCAAAATTGAACTTGGGCACATATTTTGTGTCCTTCAATTTTGGGAATGGAACGTTGAAGAATCATAAGACTTTGGTTGACAATCGTCCATAGGGCAAGATTTTGGGAACGTCTTCCCTAATTCTTTTCACCAACAGATACATGAGGAACATATGCATAAAAGTAACTGTAGTTTTATGTCCTTCAGTTAATATGAAAATGTTAGTACACATATGATGAAAGATGCGATGCTAAAAAATAAATACATTGGCTTCTCTCTTGACTACGTTTACAAAGGATTTTCCTTGTGTGAAGATCTTTTCAAAATCAGCAGTAGATAAATTCTTGTGTCTGATCTTTTGGTGAGTATTGAAGTACTTAATCCCATCAAAAAAAAATATCTAATATTTCATCTAAGCTAATAGAAGTAAAATGAATATCTATCCTATTCACTCTTGAAACATAAGTAGTCCTTAATGTCAACTCACCTTCTTTTTCTATCACTTTTTCAAGATTAACAAAAAATTGATACACAAGATCACTGTATAATATGATACTATCCCATCATTGTCAAGCCACATATTTGAGAATTCTATCAAAAAGAAACTCAAATCTATCAATTGTACTCACAGAGATTACTTGACAATTTTTTAGGTAATCGTTGTAACGAGCCTCATGATGCTTGCTTATGAAGAGTTAAGTAAAGGCTGTCATTGTTCTTTTCTTCTTGGGAACTTCTTGAGCCATTTATGTTTTACCCTTGGGAGTATTGGTTTTTGCCATTTCTAAGGTTTGGAATTTCAAAATCAAGGATATGGATGATGAATAAGTGAATTGAAGATGAAATGAAGTGTATTTTGTAATGGGTTATAAGAATTTGAAGAGATGCGGCTGATAGGTGAAGAGTTGTGGATGATTGGAAAATGAAGAGTTGCGTCTGAAAGAGGTATTTTTGTAACGATCCTACAGGTACGGTCGATCAAATCATCGTCCGCTGCATCGTCCACATACTGAATTCTTTTTTCTCTGGAAACTTTGCGGTCGATGATTTGTAATCTGCGATTGACCGAAAGTTTGAAATTCGTCGTCCGCAAGTCCTCTGTCTACTTTGCAGTCAATGATTTGTAATATGCGTTCAATCGAAAATTTGATATAGGTCGTCTGCAAGTCCTCTATCTACTTTGCAATCGATGAGTAATAATCAACAGTCGACCGGAGATCTTGTTATGATCATCCGCAAGTCCACTGCCTGTTCTGTGGATAACAATTTTCTCATATGCGGTCGACTACATCTACATTGGGTATCATCCGAACAGAAAGAAAAAAATTGGTTTTGTCATGCTATACAATAACACACGTTAGAAATTGAATATACCAATATCCAAGAGTTTTCTAAGTAAACAAAACCTTTTCTTGGGCAATGGCTTTGTGAATATATCAACTAATTGATCATCCGTAGGTACAAAATCAAGTGATATTTCACCTTTTAAAATATGGTCACGTAAGAAATGATGTTTAAGATCTATATGCTTAGTTTTGACATGTTGTATAGGATTCTTTGTCAGATTAATGGCACTAGTGTTATCACAATTGATAGTAATACAATCAAAGTTCAAGCCATAATCTTTCAAAGTAGTTTTCATTCACAAAACATGTGCATAACAACTACCAGTGGAAATGTATTCAGCTTCAGTGGTAGAAAGAGATACACAAGTTTGTTTCTTACTATACTATGTGATAAAACAAAAAAATAGATGTATTTTTATTGTGTTATTTATGTTTAATTTCATTTAAGTTATGTTATTTTATGATTATTTTACATTTCATACTAATATTTTTTGTTTGTAGTGTTTTTAGATATTTAGTGTGTTTTTGTAAAAAAAAAAAATTGCTACAGTGGATGACACATGGCAGTGTCACGTGTACAAAGGGAGCCACGTCAGCCGCTGCATCAGCACAAAGAGCGAATCAGAAGATGATACATGGAACTCAACTTTCACAGATGCGAGAAACAAATGGCGAGGACACGTGTTATGCGTAGAGAATGATGACGTGGCTGAATATAGACGCATCTCGCCTTTGGTAATAGCGAGACACGTGCAAAACGGATGGTGATCCGTATGTTAAACTTCGGACCAATCAGATGGCGACATGTGGCATGTGCAGTGGCTGAAGAAGGGTGCGACCAATCAGATGGCAACATGTGGAGGCTGATGCAACTTTCTCCACGTCACGCGTTTTGCCCCAACTTTTCAAAAACTCCAATTTGTCCCCTACTACTTTTCTTTTTGTCATATTTTATTTATTTTTATTCCACATTTGCTGCTGTAAAATTCTATAAATTGGGCATGAAATTTTCTATGTTTGTACAACCTTCTACAACAGAAAACTCTGTCAAATTTTCTTACCAATATTTTGTAATAGATCTTAAATATTTTTAGGAATTTTTAAAGTTTATTTTGGAAGGTTTTTGGATGAGATTTCAAGAATACCAAAGAACTACTACCGGGAGAAATCCAAGGAAAGCTATCCTTCTTATTCTTGATTTCAATTCTTAAAATTCTTCATTTGAGTCATGTATTGTGAGTAGTTTATTTACCGTTAGCAATGATATGTATTAAAGTTATTAATTAATAGGATTTTGAGATAATTACCGTTGCATAGAACACTAGAGTTTATTTTGGATCATGACTAAATTAATTTAAACAATGACCAATTTTACCGCTTTAACTTCTAACTTTTAACTACTAACTTTCTAATTTCTAACTTCTAACTTTTAACTTTTACTTTTCTGTTATTTAATTTTTGTATTTACTTTATGTTATTTATTTTCTATCATTTATTTTATTGTACTATTGGTGAGTAAAATCACCAAATTTACTTTTCGTACTTTAAATTCCGTAAATGTGGAAAGTAATATCTTCATATTTTATTCTTTTGTACTTTTTATTGTGGGAGTTAAAATCTTCTTATTTTTACTTTTTATGGCAGGTAAAACCACCAAATTTATGCTTCTTTAATATTTGTAGTTTTGTAAATATATAATTGTGTAACCATTTTCTTTTATTTTGCAGGTTTAATAGTCCAAATTTATTTAATTATTTTAGTCCTGTTATTTAATAATTTGAGTATTTATATAATTCTAGTTGTTATTATTAAATAATCATATTTAATTAATTAGAAATTCTTTTTAATTGCATGATTAATCAGTTAGGATTATTAATCTTTAATTGATAATCATAGTAACATCTATTAGTTTAATTAAGTTGCAACTTGGCTTAATTAATTTAACAGGGAATTATATGATTTAAATTATGTTTAATTGAAGCTCATTATTATATATAATTTAATGTTGGTGATGCCTTATAAACTTAATGTAATTTAATTAAATACTTTATTTACGGTGGTTGGTAGTGATATTTAATTGAATTAAAGATTAATCTATCTGAACTGATTGAGATTAATCTAATTAGTAAGGATATGAATCGGTTTGAGCTGATCGAGATTCTAAAATCAACTACTCAATAAGTTATATATCAATGATTTATCCATTAAATAAATAATTTGATACAAGTTCCTTGCTAACGTCTTTTATTAATTTCTTTTCATTAAAATTCTTTGTATAATTAATTATTTTTTAAAAAATTTAAAAATAAATTTATTTCTTTTAAGTTTGTTTAATTTAGTTTTGTCTTTATATAATTTTAAAACTCTCCCAAAATTTAATATTTGATTAATAAATTTGAATTTAAGAATTTTTTACAAATGTCCATGGATATGATCTTTATTTTCTCTATCTATATAGGAGTATGAAATGTTAAATTTGATAGTCACACGACAGACTCGTCACCTTGAAACTAAAGAATAATCAAGAAGATGACAGTGACCACTAGTACTTTACATTTTACTCGACAACCCGTATAATCTGCATAAGTATATGCTACTAACTCAAATGACATAGTTTTAGGATACCACAAACCAAAATCTATATTCCCATTCAAATATCTAAGAATACGTTTGATAGCAATTAAGTGAGATTCTCTAGGAGATGATTGAAATCTAGTACATAGACAAACAAAAAACATAATATCATGTCTACTAGCAGATAAATATAAAATACTACCAATCATACCTATGTAAGTAGTTTGATCAACCATCTTACCATTTTCATCTTTGTCCAATGTAATTGACTTGGCCATAAGAGTATCAATCTCTTTTGAATCAGCAATTCCAAACATTTTTAGTAGTTCTTTTGTGTACTTGGCTTGGTTAATGAATGTACCTTATTTTGCTTGCTTATTTTTGCAATCCAAGGAAGAAGGTCAACTCACCCATCATTCTCATTTCAAATTTATCCTGCACACTTTTAGAGAAATCTTTGCACATATTTTCATTAGTAGCTCTAAATATGATATCATCAACATATATTTGAATAATCAAAATATCATGAACTTTGTTTTTAATAAAAAGTGTAGTATCTACTATTCCTCTAGAAAATCCTTTTTAATGAGAAAATTGCTAAGTTTTTCATACAAAACTCTTGGTGCTTGTTTTAAACCATATAAAGCTTTAGAAAGCTTGTACACATGATTTGCATAAGATTAATGAATAAAACCATAAGGTTGTTCAACATACACTTCCTCTTCGATAAAACCATTTAAAAGGACACTTTTAACATCCATTTGAAATAATTTAAAGTCTTTAAAGGAAACAAATGCAATTCTAATGGACTCTAATCTAGCAACTGGAGCAAAAGTCTCACCATAATCAACACCCTCTTCTTGATTATATCATTGAGTAACAAGTCTAGATTTATTTCTAGTGACAATACCATGTTCATCAAGTTTGTTTCTAAAAATTCATTTTGTACCAATAATGGTGTGATTGGAAGGTTTAGGTACAAGTTCCCAAACTTTGCTCCTTTCAAATTGATTTGATTCATCTTGCATGGCAATAATCCAAAAATCATCACTAAGAGCTTCATCAATGTTTCTAGGTTCTATATGAGACAATAATGCTAAATAGCAACAAAGTTTGTAAAGTGTCTTCTTGTTCTTATCCCTTCATTTGGATTACCAATGATTTCTTCTTCATGTGAAGTAGATTCTTGATTGTCAAAAACTTCTTCATTCTCATCTTTAGGTATTGAAAGGTCTTCATTCAATTGAATAACATTTTTATTCAATGACTCTATAGGTAGCTCTTGTATATTGCCTTCATTCTCATATATTGGCAAATAGATGCTAGATTCATAAAAAACAACATGAATGATTTATTCAATAATCGTAGTTCTTTTATTATACACACGATAAGCTTTTCTTATTGAAGAATAATCAAACTTACCAAAAACCTTAAAGTAAGAAATGGAAGGAGTTTTGTAAAAAATGAGTTCATAGGGGGTTTTTCTTCACAAAAGGTCTAAGTAGCATTTATTCACAATATAGCAAGAAGTATTTACATTTTCAGCCCAAAAATACTTTGGCAAATTATTTTCACATAACATGGAACGAGTCATTTCTTGTAAAGTACGATTTTTCCTTTCAACAAAACTATTTTGTTAAGGTGTTTTTGCAACTGATAAATTGTAAGAGATTCCATTCTCATCACATAATTTAGTGAAGCTACTATTGTAAAATTCTCTACCATTGTCACTTTTAATGGAGATAAGTTTGCATCCAATGGTGTTTTGTACTTGTTTAAAAAACTTGACAAAAGCTCCAATGGCTTCATCTTTGCTCAACAAGAATAATACTCAAGTAAATCTAGAAAATTCATCAACTATCACATATGCATATAATTTGCCACCAAGACTCATTGTTCTCATAGGACCAAATAAATCCATATGTACAAGTTCAAGAGGTTTTGAGGTAGATACTATTTTTTTTTGGTTTGAAGGAACTCTTAACTTGTTTACCATATTGACATGCATAACAAATATGATATTTTTCAAAATAAATGGCAGGAAATCCTCTAACATATTCATGTTTTGGTAGGTTATGCAAATTGTCCATGCTAACATGTCCTAATCTACGATGCCAAAGATATGAATCATCATCTTTCAAAGCAAGATATTTAACATCTTGTTCAACTAAATCATCAAAGTAAATATCATACATATTTCATTTCTATTTCCAACAAAAAAGTTTTGTTAGAGCAATCATCAACAATTAAACATGAATCCTTTTTTAAAATAACCTTATAACAATTTTGGCATAATTGACTAATACTAAGCAAATTATATTTGAGATAATTAATAAGAAGAACATTTTTAATAAAAAGAGAGGTATTTTTACCAACATTGCCAATGCCAATGATTTTCCCTTTCTTCTTGTCACCAAAAGTCACAAATCGTTCATCCTTTGGTTTAACATCATTAAGTATGGATGCATTTCCAATCATGTGTCTTGAACATCCACTATCAAAAAATCATTTGTTCTCATTTGTTTTCAATTGAAGACAAACCTCATCTTCAATAGCTATGAAACAAACATTTGCATGTTCAATTTGTTCTTCATCCTCATTCCCTTCTTGATCCCAAGTGCAAGCAAGTCCTTTCTTGTTTTTGGACTTGTACTTCTTTTCTTTCTCTTTTAATTTTAGGTAATCCGCCTTGAAGTGATTGAGATTTCCGCATTCATAACATTGCTTGGAGTTGGTATTGTGGATGTAGATGACTTATTTTTTAATTTGTTGAAGTGCCCCTTTTTTAACATTTTCTTGAAGTTCTTCATGACAAGAGCTATCTTCTCATCATTCATTTCTTCCTCATCATTGGAAGATTAATTACCGTTGTTTTCTTTGACTTTAAGAGCAATCCCTCTTTTCCCTTTGTCTTCTACTTCTTGATCATTTAACCACTTCATCCTTATTTCATGAGTGAGAAGTGATCCAATAAGCTCTTCCACTGGTTTCTTCTTCAAGTCATAATTTTCCAGCATAGCGATGGTTTTTCCTTCCCAAGCCTTTGGTAGAGCATTAGGTATCTTCATGTTTTGTTCTCCTATAAAATATGACTAACTAAACACTTTTAAATACCTAAAATGTTAGTAAAGCAAGTACACATATAAGATACAACCTTGATTATACATTTATCTCTAATACAATAATTAATGAAATAGATACACTTAAGATAATCACAATTATCTATAATTCAAGGCTCATTCTAACCCTTAGAGTTTTAAGCTCAATGAAAACTTAAATGAAACTTATAAGATGAGAATAATAAGAGTTTGATATAGATATCACCTTAATGTGAAGATATATAAATTTGAAGCACAAACACCTCATTGAGTAATATGTTCCTCTAGATTGCTCAAGAACAACAATGATTTAGTAAAAACCCTTCTTGGATGATTTTCACAATGTAAATGTTATGAAAGGGTTTCACAATGTTTCTAAGATGTTCTATATTGAGTAAGAATCAGAGGCAAGTGTACCAGAGAGCTCTAGACATTCTGTGGACGATGAGCTAAGTAGTTCGGTCAATCGCACATGCATCCAAACCATGCAACACAAGATTCCAATCAACTCTTAGAGTTGTGGAATATATTTTATAAAATTTTAAGCATATGCATGGATTTTGAAAACCATTTAAAATACCTAACTTATGATTTATCTTTATCAAGTGCATTTTGAAAAACGTTTTACTTTTATTGAGCAACCTATAGAATTTATTACTCATAGAGGTAGAGTTATAGATATCTAAGTGATATAAGTATTGAACACTAAACCTCTATATCCTATCTAATCCATAAAACGATTATCTTTAACTCTTGATAGCATACAATCTTTCCTGAAGATTTGAAACTTCGATCTTACATGGATCAAACATTTGAATCTTAAAAGACCAACACTTATACAATTAAGACATTAGTCATCATCAATGTTTGTCATTAATCAAAATTAAGGCATTAAAAGCTTTAGGGCTTTCACTCTCAATTTAAACTCTTGAAATATTTTGTATATTCCTATCCTTCGTTTTTAACCAAACCCCAAGCTTAACATTACCAGATCGACCAAAATTTTCATCATTAGTGGAGACTATGTGAGTTTACAAGCTTATAAATTGCGCAGATAAACTAAGAATGTATTTTTATTTACATAGTGACTTTGTTGTTATTTTTTCATTATATTGATGACATATTTGTTTCCAAAAATAAAATTTTTTTGAGGGTTTTATGTTTTTTACAGTCACATTTTGTTTACTTTGAATATTAATGTTAAACTTGTAAATAATATTCAAGGACGAGCACAATTGTTTTTCAAATAAAAAGGGGTTAATTGTAAAAGTTGTATTGAATTTATTATAACACTTTATTACCTTATTAATCTATTTTAGTTATTTATATTTGTATATTTTGTATTTAATCTTGCTTGAGGGTAAGCAAATGGATAGTGTGGGGGAATTTGATGTACTCATAAATTAACTTATTTTCATTCTATTTAATGACTATATTTTGTTTTAAAAGCAGTTAATTATGTTATTTAGTGCATATATTTCACATTTCCTTTCTATTTCTTTGTTTGAAAGTTTTTATATATATTTAAGTTAATTTTGGAGATAAATAGAAGAAGAAATGTGGAAGAAGAATAAGAAGAAAAAAATTATGACAAATAGTAACTCCAGTTAACAGTACTACCACCACTTTTCCGTCATTGCTTATGTCACCAACAATAATAGTCAGCGGTCAACATACAACTGGGCTACAGTGTCCGATGGTCAATAGTCAATAGTGACCTACTATTCATTATAAAATGACTATTTTGCCCTAGATATTTCCCAATAAATACCATAGCTTATTTTTATCATTTCTTAACCAATTTAGCTCCAATATTCTCCATTTCTTTTGCAATTTCTTTCTTTAATTGTTATCTTCATATTAATATAATTTCCATAATTTTTAAAATAATTTTTCAAGTCTTTTTGTAATATTTAGTAAAGAAATTATGTACCAGATAATTTCAATATTTACGGGAGGTTTATTTTTCAAGTTCTCTTTCCAATTTATATATATATATATATATATATCATCTTATATTTATTAAATATGTATTGTGAGTAATTTACTTTTGTTAGCAAGGATATGTGTTAAGTTAATACTAAATGGGATTATGAAATAATTTTTTTTCGTACTTAATTTATGTTTGGATTTAATTAACTAGACTTATGGTCGGTTTATCTGCCTAGTCTTTATTAATTTTACTTTATTCACTTTTAATATCACAAATGGGTAGCCAAGCTGCCTAATTAGTTTAATTTCTTTTTATGCCTTTTATTTTCTTTTTATGTATTGATTTTTTTTATGGATTGTTGAGCCTCTATATTTTTAGTTTAATTTATTTAAATGATCGGTTGAACCCCCTAATTTGTTTAGTTAATATTGAAATCCCTAAAGCTATTAATTTCTTAATTTTGATTAATGACAAACATTGATGAGGACTAATGTCTTGTTTGTACAATTGATAGAGTTTTTGGATTCATGGTTTAATCCATGCAAGGACAAGTTTTCAAGTCTTTAAGGAAGTATACAAGTCAAGACTATCAAGATTTGAAGACAAGTTTTTATTGGATTAGATAGGAACTAGAGGTGTAGTTTTAGAGTTTAATATATTTTGATATATCTAGTTTTACCTCTAATTGAGTAATGGTTTTTAAAGGTTGCTCTATGAAAGTAAAACATTTTTGTTAAAATGCTGTAAGTGTTAGGATGAGCCTTGTGTAGGTTATTTTGTTTTCAAGGTTTGTTTGTAAAATCTTTGGGTGAACCTTGAATTAAATTGTTTTGTTAGGATTCACTAAAGAGAGTGGTGAGATTATTGTATTATCAAGGTTGTGTTGTAAAACTCAAGGGTTGAGTGAGCCTTGATTGGTTGAGAGGTTATTTGTAAAACCCTAAGGGTTGAGTAAAAGAATTTGGTAAAATCCTTGAGTAGGTAACTTAAGGTTGTGGATTAGGTTTTGTTGGATAAACCGAACCACTATAAATCATTGTGTTCATTGCTCTACTTTCTACATTTTCTTTGAACACATTTTTACTTACGCAACTAGCACACCAAGTGTTTGATATTTGTTGTCAAAGTGGTGTTTTATTGAATTAAGTTGAAAAATCGGATAAAAACCTAATTCACCCCCTCTTAGGTTTTTTAATTGGTATCAGAACGGGTCTTCTTGTTTAAAAGTTTAACCACCTAGAAGCGAAGATTCTATGGCACAGCTACACAACACCATGATGCTAGAGGGTTACTCTACTACTAGACCTCCTTTGTTGAATGGCACAAATTATAATTTCTGGAAAAATAGAGTTAGAATCTACATTTCTTATCTCAACTATGAATTATGGAATATAGTTAAAAATAGTCCTTATGTTCCTTTTAAAGTTATTGATGGTATCAAGATTGACAAAATATCTGAGGAATTTGATGATGAAGATAAAAAAAAGATGACTCTAAATTTTCTTGCTATGAACACTTTTACTTGTGCATTTGATATGAATAAGTATAATAGGGTAAGATGTTGTGAATCCACACATAAAATGTGGAGACTACTTGAAGTGACTCATGAAGGTACAAACTAAGTAAAGGAGACAACTTGGTATGCTTACAAGGGAGTATGAATTTTTCTCTATGAAATCCAATGAAAATATTACTGATATGTTTACTTATTTTACTAGCATTATTGATGGTTTAAAAGTGTTTAGTAAGTCATATTCTTGGGAAGACAAAACTACTGCTATACTAGAAACTAATGACTTGAAGAATAAACTAGTGGAAGAGCTTATTGGATCACTTCTCACTCATGAAATAAGGATGAAGTGGCTAAATGATCAAGAAGTAAAGACAAAGGGAAAAGAGGGATTGCTCTTAAAGCCAAAGAGAACAACGGTAATGAATTTTCCAGTGATGAGGAAGAAATGGATGATGAGAAGATAGCTCTTGTCATCAAGAACTTCAAGAAAATGTTTAAAAAGGAGCACTTCAACAATTAAAAAAGAAGACATCTACATCCACAAATACCAACTCAAAGCAATGTTATGAATGTGGAAGTCAATCATTTCAAGGTGGACTGCCCAAAATTAAAAGAGAAAGAAAAGAAGTACAAGTCCAAAAACAAAAAAGGACTTGTTTGCAGCTGGGATCAAAAAAGAAGTGAAGATAAAAAACAAACGGAATGTGCAAATGTTTGTTTCATGGCTGTTGAAGATGAGGTAAATACATCAAAAGCCTCTATTTTAGTTGAAAGTGAAAGTGATAATGATGTATGTGATATATTTGATAAAGAAATAAAAATATTATCAAGAAAAACAAAGTCTTGAAATGTCAAGTAGAAGTGTTATCTTTTGAAAATACTAGACTTATGGATGAAAATGCCATGTTGATTTCCACAAAATATGTCTTGATGAGAATGTTCTTGGTTTAAATGACAATGTGAAATTCCTTGAAAATGCTAATGTCGATCTTGTTGCTATAAACAAGAAGTTAAGTGATATGATGAGTGATTATGATGCCACAAAAGTAAGAATGAGTGATTTAAGTACTAGTTTGCAAAAACTTACATGTGGTAGGGACAATTCGAATAAATTACTTGGTATGCAAATATTCACTCATGATAAGAGAGGTTTTGGTTGTGATGATAACTATAATGATGCCTCACACGCACATAAGAGCATATCCACTCACATGAAAATATGTTACATGCACATAAAAGAGTACCCCATGCATATCATTCATATGTCTCAAGTTCTTCAAAAATATGTTATACCTATTAAAATGGTCACAAGGTGACTAGATGCTATGTGAAGAAAAGATTGAGAATGGTGCTAAAAACATATGGGTAGTTAAAAGAACTAACCTAATGGACCCAAGAGAATTTGGGTACCAAAAGTCTTATTATCATCTTTGGTGTAGCTTTGTCTTCAATTGTAAACAAGGGAGAACAAATGGTTTTTTGATAGTGGATGTTCAAGACATATGACTGAAAATGCATCCATACTTAATGATGCTAAACCAAAAGATGAAGGATTTGTAACTTTTGGTGACAAGAAGAAAGGGAAAATCATTGTCATTGGCAATGTTGGTAAAAGTACTTCATCTTTATTAAAAATGTGCTTCTTATTGATAATATCAAATATAATTTGCTTAGTATTAGTCAATTATGCGACAGTGGTTATAAGGTTATTTTCAATAATAATTCATGTTTAATTCTTGATGATCGCTCTAGCAAAATTGTTTTGTTGGAAATAGAAATGGAAATATGTGTGATATTTACTTTGACGATTTAGTTGAACAAGATGTTAAATATCTTGCTTTGAAATATGATGATGCATATCTTTGGCATCGTAGATTAGGACATGTTAGCATGGATACATTGCATAACCTATCAAAACATGAATATGTTAGAGGATTACCTGCCATTTATTTTGAGAAAGATCGTATTTGTAATACATGTCAATATGGTAAACAAGTTAAGAGTTCCTTCAAACCAAAGAAAATGGTTTCTACCTCAAAACCTCTTGAACTTGTACATATGAATTTATTTGGTCCTATGAGAACTATGAGTCTTGGTGGTAAATAATATGCTTATGTGATAGTTGATGACTTTTCTAGATTTACTTGGGTATTATTCTTGTTGAGCAAAGATGAAGCTTTTGGAGTTTTTGTCAAGCTTTTTAAACAAGTACAAAATACCATAGGATCTATCTATATGTTCTTAATTTGGAAGGAAGGAGAATACGGAGGTATGTGAACTATGAGTCTTGGTGGTAAATATACTTATGTGATAGTTGATGACTTTTCTAGATTTACTTGGGTATTATTCTTGTTGAGCAAAGATGAAGCTTTTGGAGTTGTTGTCAAGCTTTTTAAACAAGTACAAAATACCATAGGATCTATCTATATGTTCTTAATTTTGGAAGGAAGGAGAATACGGAGGTTGGTGGAAAATAGGCTCATTTGAGCATATATAAACTAGGAAGTGATCTCATATACTTACAATGAATCTCTTCATTTTGAGATCCAATATTTGTTCAAAAAATATTTCATTTAATATATAGTTTGATATCATCAAACTATAAATATTTTATATACTATATATGATATTTTACAAATACTTAGCAAATTGTAAGGGGGAGCATTTTACAATGTTTGATACAAATTCTATAAACTCTTCCTTACTTTGAATCCTTGAACTTAATTGTTTTACCTATCACATTGCATCAATATTTGTCATCATCAAAAAGGGGGAGATTAAAAGCCCTAAAGCTTTTAATGTCTTAATTTTGATTAATGACAAACATTGATGAGGACTAATTTTTTGTTTATACAAGTGATAGAGTTTTTGTATTCATGATTTAATCCATGCAATGACAAGATTTCAAGTCTTCAAGGAAGTATACAAGTCAAGACTATCACGATTTGAAGACAAGCTTTTATTGAATTAGATAGAACCAGATGTATAGTTTTAGAATTTAATATTTTTGATATCTCTAGTTTTATTTCTAATTGAGTAATGGTTTTTAAATGTTGCTCTATGAAAGTAAACCATTTTTGTTAAAATGCACTTGATAAAGATAAAACATGAGTTGGGTATTTGAAATGATTTTCAAAATACATGCATATCCTTAAAAATTGATTGGAATCTTGAATTGCATGGTTTGGAGCGGTCAACCCCACATCATGCGGTCGACTAGACTACTCACTCTTATCGTCCGCATATACCCGTCTTATATGTGGTCGACCGCACTTCTCCTGAGTGTGATTCAAACAACCATTTTTATGATTGTTGGTGTATATATATAAATACTCAATTGTTTGAAAAACTCAGTACCACGACTTTTTTCAAAATCTGATTCTTACTCTATAGAACATCTTGAAATCATTTTGAAACCCTTTCATAACACTTACATTGTGAAAATTATCCAAGAAGGGTCTTTACTAAATCATTGGTGTACTTGAGCAATATAGAGGAATATATATTACTCAATGAGGTGTTTATGATTCAAATGATATATCTTCACATTAAGGTGATAACTATCAAATTGAATGCAATTGTATCAATGTTGCCAATAGCATACAATCCTAAGTGTTAGGGTGAGTCTTGTGTAGGTTGTTTTGTTTTCAAGGTTTGTTTGTAAAATCTTGGGTGAACCTTGAATTAAATTGTTTTGTTAGGATTCACTAAGGAGAGTGGTGAAATTATTGTATAATCAAGGTTATGTTGTAAAACTCAAGGGTTGAGTGAGCCTTGATTGGTTGAGAGGTTATTTGTAAAACCCTAAGGTGAATTGGGTGAGCCTCTTTTATAATCTCATTTATTTTGTGAAGGAAGTTGGTAAAATCCTTGAGTAGGTAACTCAAAGTAGTGGATTAGATTTGTTTGATAAATCGAACCACTATAAATCATTGTATTCATTGCTCTACTTTCTGCATTTTCTTTGAACACATTTTTACTCACACAACTAGCACACCAAGTGTTTGATATTTGTTGTCAAATAGGGTTTTATTGAATTAAGTTGAAAAATCGGATAAAAACCTAATTTACCTCCCTCTTAGGTTTTTCAAATATAATTCAATCTTTCTTTATAGATTTATATATATATTATATATATATTAATTGAGTATTTATATATTCTATTTCTAATTAATATAATTGTGTGAATTAATTAGATTGGCAATCTAGTTAATAAATATGATTATATAGTTAGGATTACTAATCTTGTATTAATGATTTTAGTAGCATCTACTAGTTTAATTGAATTACAGTTCTTGACTGAATTAAATTAGTAGCATACTTATATAATTTAAATTGTATACAATTGAAACTGATTGTTATATACAATTTATTGTTTGTGATACTTTATTTATTTAATGCAATTTGATTGAACATCTTATACATGCTGATTGGTAGTTGTATTTAATTAAATTAGATATTAATATGTATGAACTAATCGATATTCTAAAACTAATAACTTAATAATATATTTATCTATGATTAATCCCATGGAAAAAATAAATTTGATAATAGTTTTTTTCTAACGCTTTTTATATTATTTGTATTCCATAAATCCTTTCACTTATGTTTACAAATCCAAAACTCTAAAAATATTTCTTTAAATCTGTTTAAATTAGTTTTTCTTTAAAAAAAATATCAAAACTCCCAAAACCTTTTTCGATTAATTATTTTTTATTTAAGAATTAAAAACTCTCTGTGGATATGATTCTTAAGTTTCTTATCTATAGAAATTTTAGATTTAAATTTGAGAGTTGTAATATAGGCATCGCCGAGTTTATTCCTTTTTTTTTTTTAATGAAACAAAGTTTTTAATATAGAGTTTAATGTGGGTTTAAGAAAGACTTGAATAGATTTTATAACATCACTAGTCTTTTTTTAAAAAAAAAATTAAATCGTATTCAATTAATTTAATAAAATAATACTAAATAAATATGTCTAAATATATAAAATTTTAATGTGGTACTTATTTAGGTTAGGCTTTTGGTTAATAGTAGAGTTTAGTTTTTGAATTAAGTTTAGAGTTTAGTTTTTGAATTAAGTTTATTTTTTAGTCTTTCTCTTTTCTTTTAATGAAACAAGTTTTCAATATAGAGTTTAATGTGGCTTTAATATAGAGTTTAACATATTTTTATAAGATCACTAGTATGTTTTCTTTTTTAAAATATGTTAATATTATTCAATTAAAATATATGTTAATGTTTTCTTAAAATATATATTAATCCTATGCAATTAATCTAATAAAATAATACTAATCAAGTGTCATAGTGACTATGAGGCACTAGTCATAGTCAATTAAGGGTAAGCAAGCAAAGTCAACTATGAGTCACTAGACGCAATTGAATATGAATTAGCAGTCTAGTCAACTGTGATTATTAATACTAAAATTGTAAGCCAAAAGTAAATTATAAAATAAAAAATATGTAAACGTATGATAAAAATGTCATTTGAAATTGTCATCAAACTTTCCACATATCACAACGTTTCAATGTAAATGTTATGTAAATTAAAAAGGAATTTGGAATACAAATGATATAAAAAGTGTTACCAAGGAACTAGTATCAACTTCTATTTTTCATGCGATTAATCGTAGATAAAACATTATTAAGTAGTTGGTTTAGAATCCGATCAACTCAGACAGATTTCTATCCTTACAAATTAAATTAATTCCGATCAGCTTAAACAGATTAATCTCTAATTTAATTAAACACCACTACCAACCACATTAATTGTATATAACAATTAACTTAATTATATACAATTTAAATCATATAATTCCGTTATTATTTAATTAAGTCAAGAGCTGCAACTCATTAAACTAGTAGATGTTACTTGAATCATTAATACAAGATTAATAATCCTGGCTATATAATCATATTGTTAATTAGATTGTCAATCCAATTAATTCACACAATTATTTAATTAAAATATGAATATATAATACTCAATATATATATATTATATTAAATAAATACACCAAATATACATATATATTCTTATATAATATTAGATTTATATTAACTAAACAAATTAACGGTTCAACCGGCTATTTAAATAAATTAAACTAAAGTATGCGCCTTCAATAAAAAAAATTTATAGACATTAAAAAAATTAAATAATTAGGAGGCTCGGCTTTTCAATAAAAAATAAAAGAGATAAAACTAAATTAAACTAATTAGGATGGCTCAATCTTTTATTTGCGATATTTAAAGTGGATAAAATAAAATAATAAAGATTAGGCAGGTAAACCGACCATAAGTCTACAATACATATTTAACACATCCGTCCTATCAAAAGAAAATTACTCACAATACATATTTAATATATATATAGATGAAATTTATAAACATTTGAAAGAGAATTTAATAGATAAAACTCCTCAAAAATATTGAAATTATTTTGATATAATTTCTTTTTAAAATATTACAAAAAGACTTGAAAAATTATTCTAAAAATTCTAGAAACTATATTAATATGAAAATAATAATATAGAAAATAAATTATAAAAGAAATAGAGAGGATTGAAGTTAAATTGTGTAGAAATGATAAACAAGCTTGTTATTTTATTGGCACAAAACAAGGGCAAAATGGTTTTCGCGCCCCAAAATCATGAAAATTCGGTTGATGACCTAATTTCCCAACGCGGAGCCACGTGTCCCGTTGCGGCATCTAAAAGCACCACTTGGCACGCCTATCTTCAATGGAGACGCATTATGTAAATGAGTTATCTGGCTTTGATTTTTTTTCTTTTTAGTCCCGCGTGTCATTTTTCGATTGCATCACATCATCAAAATGTGAATTTTATTTGTTTTTTATTTTTTATTTTTACTTCTCCAACATTTCTTTTATTTATTTTTATCTTCGAAATGAACTAAAATACACTGAAAAACTTACAGACTAAGAAATAGAAAGGAAATGTGAAATATATCCATTAAATAACATAATTAATCCATTTTTAAACAAAATTTAGTCATTAAATAGCATAAAATCAGTTAATTTATAATTTCCCTCAAGCAAAATATAAACATAAAATATACAAGTATATATAATTTAAACAAGATTAATAAGGTAACATAGTGTTATATTAATTTCAATACAGTTTTTTCACAATTAACTCCTTTGTATTTGAAAAGAAATTGTGTTCATGTGTGCTTGAATATCATTTACAAGTTTAACATTAATATTCAGAGTTAACAAAATGAGATTGTGAAAATTATAAAACCCTAAAAAAAGTTATTTTTTAAACATGTTTATTAGTATAATGAAAAGATAACAATAAAGTCACTATGTAATTAAAAATACATTCTTAATTTTTCAAACATAACTTATAAGCTTGTAAACTCACATACTCTCCACTAATTGTGAAGATTTTGATTGATCTGGGTCAAATAGGACTTTTAGGCTTGCAATGTTAAGCTCAAGATTTGACTACAATCGAATGATAATATACAAATATTTCAAGAGTTTAATATTGAGAATGAATTATAAACAATATTACTTATTGAATAAAACATTAGCCATGATATCTTTTTTGTTTTGTTTTTGTTTTTGAAGAGATCATATCTATGAGCATTTCCTTTCGATCTATTGACTATAACTCGTAATCCTTTATCAACAGTGTTCATAACTTTTCAATATAGATTAACGCATGTTAAAACATTCTCAATAAAGTATCTGAATAGAAAGTAATAAACGAGGCTATTAATCAAAGAAATGAATGATAAAGAAACCATTCATACATGCTGAGGATCGAGGGATATTATAAGTGAAAGCCT
>SRSM01000036.1:0-43899 GCA_019593545.1 Apocynum venetum | reverse complement strand
TCCTCCTCCGTATACTAGACCGATCTTTCGATGAGCTAGTACTCTTCCCAATTGGTTAGCAGCAGTTAGATGCGAAAACAGTAGCACCTACGGTTGTTCCTCCAAACACTGCGATGTTTGTTAGACTATGATTGATGGACCTTCCATAGTAACGACTTCAAAAGTGATTCGTTACACACTAAAAAGAAAACAAACAAATAAAACAAATCAAGGAAGAAACAAATAAAACCAAGTAGTTGTGATTGTGGCTCCCATCTTCCTCTGGTTTAACGTCCAGTAACGGTTCAAACACCTTCTATGAGTCGGGGGTATGCTGCTCAATCCAGCTTTCTTAAAAACTGGCAAACGGGATCTTTTTAAATTCAGATTTTACCGAAGAGTTGTTACCGGGAGTTGTTCAATTTGAATTGTTTCCATAAAAACCGAGAATTTTCATTTGAACGTATCCACTAGAATGCGAATCAGAGTCAGTTTGATATCATTAATGACTCTTACTCAGTCCATTCTTAATGAAAACAATTTTGTCTTCCCGATTATCGGATAAATACCCAAGTGAACGACAACTGGTATCACAGTTCATCTAGCACATTTATAACAGACTATCATTCTTTTACCTCTCCGTTTCTTTGCATAACTACTCTTCCCCACCCAGGGGACGTTTGGGAAAAGCTGGATGTTCACCACTAATTCGGACCTTAGCTTCAATTATCCACCTAATATCCTCAGGCATTCCAATGGATACTAGTAATTTGATACGCTCCAATCTCATCAGATAGATTTTTCTCAAATAATTAATAGGGAGCAATGGATAATATCTTCTCATTTTCATTAAAGAATTATCCATTATGTAACAAAGAGATAGAAAGAAAGAAGGGATGGAAAGACAAACTAAAATGTAAAAGGAAAGAAATACCTTGCAGATGGAATTTACTCTTGAAAGGAAATTAGCAGAAATCATTTGGTGATTCGTTCAACAATAAGCAGGCTATTTAAAGCCGTGTTTAATCACTGTTGGACATTTAATTAACTTAAATACGCCGTCTTTCAGTATCGAGAAGACGCGTATTCAACAATTTCTGATAGGCCTGCAAGCTAAAAGTGAAAAAGGAAAATCAAACAATTCAAAAGTATTAAAGAAAACGATGGGTTGCCTCCCACACAGCGCCCTTGTTTAACGTCTTAGACTCGACGAGCACAGATTTCAATTCCTTTCTTGTGGTGGGTCTTCAAAAGCAACGGAATCGATAATTTGTCCGACAAAACCTTCATGAAAAGGTTTAAGGAGATGACCGTTCACTTTGAAAATTTTGCTCGTTTGAAGACTTTTTATCTCCACTGACCCGTGATTAAAGATATTAATGATAACAAATGGGCCAATCCACCTTGACTTTAGCTTTCCTGGAAACAGTCTCAAACGAGAATTATAGAGTAGAACCTTATCACCAATATTGAAATTTTTCCTTGAAAGATTTTTGTCATGGTAATATTTCATCTTTTCTTTTGCAATCCAGGAATTAACATATGCATCGTTTCTAATCTCTTCTAGTTCTTGAATCTGCAGTTTTCGATTAGATTGTGCATCATCAAGATTAAGATGACATTGTTTAATGGCCCAAAATGCCTTATGTTCTAATTCCACAGGTAGATGATAGGCTTTACCATAAACCAATCTAAATGGTGACATACCAATAGGGGTTTTGAATGCAGTTCTATATGCCCAAAGAGCATCTCCCAATCGAAGGCTCCAGTCTTTCCTATGAGGATTGACTACTTTAGCTAGAATAGACTTAATTTCCCTGTTAGAGATTTCAGCAAGTCCATTTGTTTGAGGATGATAGGCAGTAGAAACCTTATGAGAAACATGATATTTTTTAAACAGAGTTTCCACTACCTTGTTGCAAAAATGCGTACCTCTGTCACTGATGATGGCCTTCGGAATTCCAAATCTATGGAATATGTTGTCTTTGATAAATGTCACAACTGCTTTGGAATCATTCGTTCGAGTGGCCTTAGCTTCAATCCATTTGGACACATAATCCACTGCAACCAAGATGTAAGTATTTCCAAAAGACGAAAGAAAAGGTCCCATGAAATCAATACCCCATACATCAAAAATTTCACAAACTAAGATAGTTTTCAAAGGCATTTCATCTCTCTTGGATATATTACCAACTCTTTGACATTCATTGCAAGATTTAACAAAGTAATATGCATCTTTGTTAAGAGTAGGCCAATAAAATCCACTTTCCAGAATTTTTCTAGCAGTTCGCTTTGGTCCAAAATGACCTCCACATTCAAAAGTATGACAAAAATTCAATATGGATTGAATTTCGTTATTTGGAATACATCTGCGTATGACATTGTCTGCGCAGCTTTTGAAAAGGTAGGGGTCATCCCAAATGTAGTATTTTGAGTCATTCCTAATTTTATCCTTTTGAGGCTTAGATAAATGATTTGGAAATACTTTGGTAACAATATAATTAACCATATCAGCATACCAAGGTATAATTCCATGCAATGCATAAAGATGCTCATCAGGAAATAAATCAGAGATAGGAGATACTTCCCCGTCATATGTCAGTCGACTCAAATGATTAGCAACAAGATTTTCTGCTCCCTTCTTATCTCGGATTTCAAGGTCAAATTCCTGGAGTAAGAGAATCCATCTCAGTAGTCTTGGTTTAGACTCCTTCTTCTTTAACAGGTACTTTAGAGCTGCATGATCTGAATAAACAATCACTTTTGTTCCCAACAGATAAGATCTAAATTTTTCTAGAGCAAAAATAACAGAGTAGAGTTCCTTCTCAGTTGTGGTATAATTGCATTGGGCATCATCAAGTAATTTAGATGCATAATATATCACATGAGGAACTTTATCTATTTTCTGACCTAGAACAGCTCCAACTGCTTTGTCACTAGCATCACACATTATCTCAAAAGGAAAATTCCAATTAGGGGGTTGAATGATAGGTGATGAAATCAATTTCTCTTTCAACAGTTTAAATGCATGTTTACAACCTTCATCAAAATTGAATTTATGTTCTTTTTGTAATAGCTTGCATAAAGGTTGAACAGTTTTAGAGAAATCCTTAATAAACCTTCTATAGAATCCAGCATGGCCTAAGAAGGATCTTACCTCTCTTACCGTAGAAGGATAAGGAATAGACTTAATCACATCAATCTTGGCTTTGTCAATAGCCAATCCTTTTGGTGAAACTACGTGCCCTAAAACAATTCCTCGTTCTACCATAAAATGACACTTTTCATAATTGAGAACAAGGTTAGTTTCAACACAACGTTTAACCACAAGTTCCAAATTTTCTAAACATGAATCAAATGAATTTCCATAGACAGTGAAATCATCCATGAAAATTTCAATGATATTCGTGACAAAATCAGAAAATAAGGACATCATGCATCTTTGAAATGTAGCAGGTGCATTGCATAGACCAAAAGGCATTCTTCTATAAGCATAAGTACCGAATGGGCATGTAAAGTAGTCTTACCTTGGTCCTCTGGGGCAATAGCAATCTGAAAATAACCAGAATAACCATCAAGGAAACAATAATGAGAACGACCAGATAGACGTTCTAACATTTGATCCATGAAAGGAAGGGGAAAATGGTCTTTCCTAGTGGATGCATTAAGTTTCCTGTAGTCTATACAGACTCTCCAACCATTTTGCACTCTAGTAGGAACTTTCTCACCTTCAGAGTTCTCCACAATAGTTATTCCACTTTTCTTTGGAACAACATGCACAGGACTTACCCAATGTGAATCTGTGATTGGATAGATGACACCAGCATCGAGAAGTTTAAGAATTTCAGCTTTTACTACTTCCATCATAGGAGGGTTTAGTCTCCTTTGTGACTCTCTGGTTGGTTTAGCTCCATCTTCTAACAATATACGGTGCATGCATGTTGATGGGCTAATACCTTTAATGTCGGCTAAAGTCCAGCCGATGGCAGTTTTGTTGTCCCTAAGCACAGAAACTAACCTCTCTTCTTGGGAAGATGAGAGATTGTTAGCAATAATAACAGGTAAAACATTACCTTCACTCAAATATGCATATTTCAATTGAGAAGGTAAAGCTTTAAGCTCAAGTGACGGGGGACAAACAACAGATGGTAAAATTTTATCATGTGAGCTAGGTAATGCAATTTTAGAATTACTAACAGGACATACAGATAAATCCTTGACAGCTTGTTTAAGTTCATTATCACATTCCACAGATAAAGTGTCAAGAATATTTTCATCTATGCTCAAGTTCATAATGGATTGCATCATTTCAGTGTAGCTCAAATCAAATGTATCTTCAATAAGTGGATCTATAATATCCACAACAGAAACTGTAGAACATTCATCAGAAGGGTACTTCATGGCATCAAATATGTTAAAAGAAATTTTATCACCATCAAATTCCATTGATAAAGTACCTTCATTTACATCAATCTTAGTTCTAGCAGTTTTCAGAAATGGTCTACCTAACAGAATAGGTGACTGTGATGAACAAGTATTTTGGCTATCCTCAGTTTTTAAAAATGTAGAAATCTGCAGGGAATACTAAATCATTGACTTTAACCAGTACATCTTCTATTACTCCTTCTGGATAAGCCACAGACCTATCAGCTAACTGAATAACAATTCTAGTCGGCTTCATTGGTCCCAAATTTAAAGAGTTATAGATTGTATACGGCATGACATTAATAGAGGCTCCTAAATCTAGCATACAACCTGAGACTACCTTATCACCAATTGTACAAGGGATAGCGAACATACCTGGATCTTTTTGCTTGGCAGGAAGTTTTTGTTGGAGAACAGCAGATACACATTCCCCCACACTGATTCTCTCGTTACCTTTAAGCTTCTTCTTGTTGGTACAAAGTTCTTTTAGGAACTTAGGATAACGAGGAATCTGTCTTATTGCATCCAAAAGAGGAATGTTGACTTCAACTTTCTTGAAGATTTCAAGAACATCTTTCTCTTCCTCATCTTTTTTGTTCTTAGTTAACCTATTAGGGAAAGGAGGACTTACCTTGGGAATAGAAGAAGAAGATTCTCCTATTTGAGGAACTTTGTCGGAAGATGCTGGGCTTGAAATAGGTGCTTTCTCCGTGCCTTTATTTTCCTCTGGTCTCTTGGATTCTTCCAACACTTTACCACTTCTTAGTGTTACGACACTAGCATTCTCTCTGGGATTGAGTGGTTGTGATGGAAGTTTATTGAAAAGCTGTGTTTTCAATTGACCTAACTCAGAAGCCATTTGTCCTACCTGATTCTCCAAGTTGTGAATGCTAGACTTTGTATCCTTTTGGAAGGACATGGTATCTTTTTGAAAAGATATAGAACTTGAGGCTAGAGATTTTACCATATCTTCTAAAGACATACTCTGTTGTTGGTTATGAGGAGGTTGAGGAGGATTTTGGTGTTGATTAGGAACAAAACCTGGTGGGTTCATTGGTGGCCTAACCCCTTGGTTACTCCATCTAAAGTTAGGATGGTCTCTCCACCCTTCATTGTATGTGTTGGAGAATGGATTGTGTCTTCTCTGAGGTTGGTTCTGAAAATTACCCATGGCATTGGCTTGTTCCTCTTGAAATAGTGTAGGACAAGAATCTGTAGGATGGTCATTGCCTAAACAAATTCCACATGCTTTTACTGGTGCATTGATTCTTTTCCCAACTAATTGACCAACTAAATTGGTAAGATGATCTAATATTTGCTCAATTTGTGTAGATGATGATGATGATGATGCATCTACTTCATTAACTTTCCTGACAGTATCATTCCTGGTGTTAAAAGATTGTGAATTAGCAGCCATGTTAGCTATTAATTCACGTGCAGCTTGTGGGGTTTTATCTGAAAGAGCACCACCACTAGCAGCATCAATTGTCATCCTATCATAAGAAATCAAAGCCTCATAAAAATATTGAATTAATAGTTGTTCAGGTATTTGATGATGAGGACAACTAGCACATAATCTTTTAAATCTTTCCCAATATTCATACAATGTTTCACCAGTTTGTTGTCTTATGCCACTTATATCCTTTCAGACTGTTGCAGTTCTAGATGCAGGATAATATTTAGCTAGAAAAGCTCTTTGCATTCCAGTCCAATCTTGAATAGATCCCGAAGACAAATCATATAACCAATCTTTTGCACTATTTTGTAAACTAAAAGGAAAAGAACGCAGTTTAATAACTTCATCTCTTGTACCTTCTTGTTTCAAATTAGTGCAAATAACATGAAATTCCTTAATGTGCCTTAGTGGATCTTCTCCAGGTAATCCATTAAAAGTTGGCAAACATTGTATAAAACCAGTATGCATTTTAAAATTAGCATCAACTTGTGGAAAAATAATGCATAATGGTTGTTCATCAAGAGTGGGAGCAGTGAGTTCTTTCAGAGATCTTTGATTCAAAGCCATATTTAAAAGATAAGTAGGAAGAATATCACCAGAAATAAGTTGGGTATCCGGTTGATTTTCTGCTTTGCCTTCTTCAAGATCCATAGCTTGTTCTCTGATCTCAACTGGTGTTTTACTCTCTTGTCCTTCTCCGGTGATCTTACCACTTCTTAAGTGCATACAAAAATGAACTTGTTGTTTGGTGTCACCAAAGGAATGAAATTTGTAACAAAAGAAAAAGATTAATAATTTAATAGAAGAAATTAAAACAAATCCCCGGCAGCGGCGCCAAAATTTGACGAAGCCTGTCGTACGGCTCTCAAATTTAAACCTAACAATTCCTATGTAGATAGGGAAAGTAGGGATCGAATCCACAGAGATTTGTCAACTCTTAAATTAAAATCATTAATCGGAAAGGGTTTTGGGAGGTTTTTGGTATTTTGAGAATAGAATTAAAAAGGAATTTGGAATATAAATGATATAAAAAAAACGTTAACAAGGAATTAGTATCAAGTTATATTTTTCATGGGATTAATCATAGATAAAGACATTATTAAGTAATTGGTTTTAGAATCCCGATCAGCTCAGACAAATTCCTATCCTTACAAATTAGATTAATCCCGATCAGCTCAGACAGATTAATCTCTAATTTAATTAAACACCACTACCAACCAACGTGTATAGGATGTTCAATCAAATTGCATTAAGTAAATAAGGCATCACCAACATTAAATTGTATATAACAATCAGCTTAATTATATACAATTTAAATTATATAATTCCACTACTAATTTAATTAAGCCAAGAGCTGCAACTCAATTAAATTAGTAGATGCCACTTGAATCATTAATACAAGATTAATAATCCTAGCTATATAATCACGTTTATTAATTGGATTGTCAATCCAATTAATTCACATAATTATATTAATTAAAACAGGAATTACATAAATACTTAATTAATATATAGATATAAGTATATTAAATAAATATACAAATATATATATATATAAAGAAAGATTGGATTTATATTAACTAAACAAATTAGGCGGTTCAACCGGCCATTTAAATAAATTAAACTAAAAGTATGGAGGCTCGGCCTTCCATAAAAAAAAGAAAATAAAAGACATAAAAGTAAATTAAACTAATAGGTGGCTCGGCCATCCATTTGCGATATTTAAAGTGCATAAAGCAAAATAAATAAAGACTAAGCGGGTAAACCGACCATAAGTCCAGTTAAATAAATCCAAATAGAAATTAAGTACAAAGAAAATTATCTCATAATCCCATTTATTAATAACTTAACACATATCCTTACTAACAAAAGGAAATTACTCACAATCCATATTTAATAAATATAAGATGAAATTTATAAACATTAGAACGAAAATTTGAAAGAAATACTCCCCGAAAATATTGAAATTATCCGGACATAATTTCTTTACTAAATTTTACAAAAAGCCTTGAAAAACTATTCTAAAAATTCTAAAAATTATATTAATATGAAGATAATAATAAAAGAAATAAATTACAAAAGAAATGAAGAAGATTGGAGCTAAATTGGTGTTCTAAATGAGAAATGAAGCTAGCATATTTATAGGGAAATTTCTAGGGGTAAAATGGTCATTTTGTCCTCCGTGTACTGTAGCAGGTTGACTTGTTGACTTTAACCAGCCGACAGACACTGTTCATGACGTAAGCAGTGACGTCATCATCGACGGTGGTACTATTCACCGGAGTTACTGTTCATCTTTTTTTTTTTTCTTCTTCATCTTCATCTTCATTTCTTCTTCTTCTTTTTTATCTCCAAAATGTACTAGAATACACTGAAAAACTTATAACACAAAGAAATAGAAAGGAAATGTGAAATATATCCATTAAATGACACAATTAACCGATTTTTAAACAAAATATAGTCATTAAGTAGTATAAAAATCAGTTAATTTATATGTACATCATCTCTCCACTAATGGAAAGAATAAAGTCGACTTGAGTCAAATTGGACTTGGGGCACATAACTTTAGGCTTGGGTGTTGGTTAACAAAGAAAGGTAAGGTAAACAAAGTTGTCAAGAGAATTACACAAAAGGATAAAAGAATTTGAAACCTAAGTTCTTCAATTGACACTTCTCTCCTTATTTACATTCAACCAACTCATATACTTTGGACAATCTTGGAACTCTTTTTCTCTTTTTTTTTTTCTCAAGTGCTCATTTCTTTTTCTTTTTTTCTTTAAACTTTTCATAGAACTTCACTTTTCTTTCATCATATGCCCTCTTTCTTTTGCACTTTTGCTCTCTTATCTCTATTAGAGAAGACAAACTCCTTTTCTCTTTAAAATTCCAAGATACGTTTCATCAACCCTCAACACAACTTTGCAAAACCTTTTCAACATCTTTTTAACATAATAATAACTTTACAAGTGTCAATCTAAAGATATTTCAAAGAAATCTCTTGACAATTATGGCTTGTAAAGGTTTTAAACATTATTCTCAAAGGCTTACAAAGAAAGATAATAATGGATTCATCCATCACAACATTAAAGCTCAAAAATAGGATCGAGGGGTATAATATAGAAAGGGTGGCTCAAGAAAGGCTCAAACGTCCAAAGAAGACCTTATGTCATCCCCAAGTCAACCAAATTCAAGCATATTTCGCCTCAAGAGTGTGAGAAAACAAGTTCTAGAGTGTCTAAATTGACCATGAATGTATCTAAGTCAAAAGTAAACTCAATCTCATTCAAACTTGTCAAAAGTGATTTCAAAAATCAAGATTTTTTACTAAAAATAAGCCATGTCAATTCAAATTAACTACCACAAATCATCTATAAATAACAACTTTGAATTTTCACAAAAAACTCGTAGAGTGTCAAGATTCCTCATAATAAATAGAGAATTTAAAGCACAAATAATATCGAAATTCTATCAATTAACATAGACTTGTATAATTTTCCTCATAGGCATAACAAACACACAAACATGCATAAAATGTCACAATTAATTTTTTTTTTCATAAACAACAATAAACAATAAACAATCATAAACAAAAACAGAAAAAACACAAACATAAAAAACAAGACTCCCCCACACTGGAACGAGACATTGTCCTCAATGTCATAACACGAGTAAGACAAAAAATAAACAAAGAGAGAAAAAGAAAGAAGTCACCCGAGGGGAGGTCTAGGAAGGGAAGCTCGAAGCGCAGAAACTTGTTCCTCAATAGAAAGAATCGAGAATTTTGGACTGATTCATATGCAGCTGATTTAATTGATCAAAAATCAAATCCTCACGAGAAATAGATGGTCCAGCAGAAGATGTAGGCACATCCGGAATCCCGGGCTCTATCTCCTCATCATCATCGGAATCCTCCTCCGAAGAAGGCTCAGAAACCGGCCTTTTAGAACTAGAACTCTTGGTGGAAGACAGCCTTGCTCCCGCTCTGTTTGACAAACCCGAGGGTGCATCCACTCGCCCTGGTGATACTCATAACCAAACGACCGTAAGAGGTCCAAGGAAACAACCCGGGAAGAGGAGATACGCTCCCAACGGACCGTGTCCGCAATAGGTATCCTGAGATGCTCAAAATAATGAAAAAGTAACAAAATATATGGAAAAGTTTTCTTATAAGATTTTTGTTTTACCACTTCTCGCATATTTGCAATAATCAACCGAGCCAACGGAATACCAGACAATGTATCACCTAAGCCATTAGTTAAACGATAAAGAAAGTAAAGATCTGAATAGCGCATTTCATTATGACATGATGACTTAGGGCAAGTAGGGTCGAACCCACAGAGATTTGTAAAATCTTAGAACAAGTAAACTAATCAAGATTAGGGGGAAAAGATTTGATTTTTATTTTAAAAGAATAAACTTTAAATAAATTTACTCACAAATTAATTAAGAATCAAAGAAAAGAAAAACGTTATTAAGGACTTTGTATTTCGGTTTTACTTATTCAGGATTAATCATTGATAATAACCTATTTGAGTAGTGACTTAGAATTCCGCGTAGCGCAGCAAATTCTGATTCCTGTAAATTTATGTTAATTCCCGAGAAGCACAGCAAATTCACTTTAACCTAATTAAACTAAATTCCCGAATTGCTCGCATAAAATAGTCAATTAAGTTATTCAGCTTGAGGACAACATCAACACAAATTACATAAAATTAATGGCCGATTAAAATCATGCAATTCGTTTCAAACAATTCCCTATCAATTAATCAAACACAGATTTAAATTAATCAATAGTTACTACTTTTGGTTACCGAAAACCGATTCTGCATAACCCTAGTTAATCAACTATGTAAAACAATTAAGATGGCCAATAATAATTGAAATAACATAATTGATAGAATAAAACCAAGAATTGTTCAAATACTCAAATATAAATAATGATCCCTTGAAAAGATCGGGTTTTTAATTACAAAACGTAATTATCATATTCCCGAATAACATAAACCTAATACATGTCCTTGCTAACTTAAGAAAACTACTCACAAAGCATAAAGGAAAACATCATAAAAAGATTAAGGGAAAGAGAGAAACTTATTAGTCGGAAATCCGATTTCCCGAGAAGCTCCCACCCTTGATCTCCTACAATGCTCGGGAAGAGAGAATCTAAAGTGCTTGACACCCTAAACTAAGCTATTAAGGCCTATAAATAGTTAGAAAAAAAGTCCTAGGGTTGTTTATACAAGAGTCCTAATTAGAAACTACTTAAAATGAGCTTAAAACTTGAATTCGGAAAGTGGACGCCCGAGTCTTCAAAGTGGACGCCTGAGTAAATGAGACGCGTCCACTTGACTGTCAAACCTCTGAAGGTGGACGCGTGAAGTCTGGTGGACGCATCCACTTTCTGGCCTTGCGCGTCCACTTGGTTGTCAAACTTCTGAGGGTGGACACGTGAAGTCTGGTGGACGCGTCCACTTCCCCTCTCTGCGCATCCACTTCTTCTTTCTTCTAAATATCCTTCTTCAAGTTTCCAATTTCTTCCAATTTCATTTCAACATCTTCTAAATCTTCTAAAGACCTGAAAACAAAAGTAATAGTGTAAAGAATCATTAAAATCACCAAAACACATAATTAGCTAGATTTAAACTCAATAAACACTATAATAAACAATAGAAAACCAAGCTAATTATAGTTCAATCAGTAAAAGAAAAATCAGAAGGTAAAAAGAGAGAAAAAAAAAGAAATGAAATGAAGACATATTATTCTTCAAAGAGGTGTAATTCATTCTCAATTTAAACTTTTGAAATATTTTGTATATTCCTATCCTTCGTTTGTAGCCAAATTTCAAACTTAACATTACAAGCTTAAAAGTCCTATTTGACTTAGATCGACAAAAAATTTCATCATTAGTGGAGAGTATGTAACTTTACAAGTATATATATATATATATAGATGTGTGTGTGTGTATTTATTTAATATACTTATATATATATATATATTAATTGAGTATTTATATAATTGTGTGAATTAATTGGATTGACAATCTAGTTAATAAATGTGATTATATAGTTAGGATTATTAATCTTGTATTAATGATTCAAGTAGCATCTACTAGTTTAATTAAGTTGCAGCTTTTGGCTTAATCACATTAGTAGCGAAATTATATAATTTAAATTGTATATAATTAAGCTGATTGTTATATACAATTTAATATTGATGATGTCTTATTTACTTAATGCAATTTAATTGAACATCCTATACACGCTGGTTGGTAGTGGTGTTTAATTAAATTAGAGATTAATCTGTCTAAGTTATATTTTTCTGTCTGAGTTGATCAGAATTCTAAAACCAATTACTTAATAATGTCTTTATCTATGATTAATCCCATGAAAAATATAACTTGATACTAGTTATTTGCTAACGCCTTTTTATATCATTTTTATTCCAAATTTCTTTTTAATTCTATTTACAAATCCAAAAAAAAAATCCTAAAAAATATTTATTTTAATTATTGTTATTTTCTTGTTCTCAAATTACCAAAACCCTCCAAATCCTTTCTGATTAATTGTTTTAATTTAAGAGTTGACAAATCTCTGTGGATTCGATTCCTACTTTCTTTATCTACATAGGAATTGTTAGTTTTAAATTTGAGAGGGGTACGATAGGCTTCGCCAACCTTCATGAATTACTTCAAATAGTCTCCACATCTCACCCTATTGTACTAATTCATATCAAGTGAGAGTATTCATAGCAAGAAAGTTTAGAGTCATTTTCATTTTATCATCATCATCAAATTCCTCAAAGTTTTTGTCAATCTTGATTCCATCAACAACTTTAAAAGGAGCATAAGGATCATTCTCAACTATATTCCATAATTCATAATTAAGAGAGAAGATATAGATTTTAACTCTATTTTCCAAAAATTAAAATTTGTACCATTCAACAAATATGGTATAGTGGTAGAGTAACCTTCTACTATCATAATGTCGTCTAGGTGTGCCATAGAATCTTTACTTCTAGATGGTTAAACCTTTAAACAATAAGACTTTCTTTAATACCAATTAAAATACCTACAAGGGGGTGAATTAGGTTTTATTTGATTTTTGCAACCTAATTTAATTATGCACTCCTAAGACAACAGAAATCAAATACTTAGAGTGTAGTTCGTATGTGTAACAATGAATTCAAGTAAAAAAGTATAAATAAGACAAGGAACACAATGATTTGTTCATTTTGTCCAACAAAACCTAATCCACTACCTTGAGTTATCTACTCAAGAATTTCACAAAACTTTTCACTAATCAAAAGTATAAGAGATTACAAAGAGGCTCACCCAACTCACCTAAGACTTTACACAAAACCTCTTACCCAAACAAGGTTCATTCAACTCCTAGAGTTTTACAACACAATTTTGATTCTAATACAATCTCCATTACAATAATTAATGAAATACACATAAACAAGATAATTTCAATTATCTTCAATTTCAAGGTTCACTCTAACCCTTAGAGTTTTTAAGCTAAATGAAACACTGAATAAGTTTACAAGATATGAATAAAGATGATTTGATATAAATACAACATTGATTGTGAGGATATATTAAAATATAGTTCAATGATCTCTTTGAGTAATTGCTTCACAAGATTGTTCAAGAACACCTATAAATGTATGAAACCCTTCTTAGATGATTTTTACAATGTAAATGTTTAGAAAGGATTTGGAAATATTTATAAGATATTCTATAATGATTGTAAATCAAATTTGTGGTCATAAAATTGTGTTACTAAATTTTTCAAACATTTGCGTATTTATATATGTGTTCCAACGTCATATTTTGAGAAACGTTATAAATTCATAAAGCAATCTGTAGAATTATAAATCAATAAAGTAAATTAAAGATATCTAAATGATATCAATATCTAAAACTATACATCTAGTTCATATTTAATCCATAAAATGCTTGTCTTCAATTCTTGATGTCGGATGTACTACCTTAAAGACTTAAAACTTCGATCTCGCATGGATAAGATAATTAAATCCTAAAAGTGCTATCACTTGTAAAATAAAATCATTAGTTCTTATCAATGTTTGTCATTAACTAAAATTAAGATAATTTCAATAAGGCTGATACATAACCCTGAGTCCCTATTATTTTGGATTTACCCATTTTTATTGTATTCTAGAAATTCTTTATCTTGAAGTATCCATTTCCCCTTACCGAGCTAGAAAACTCACCCTATTTTCACACACTTTTTTTAGGGGCTGGTGTGAAGAAATCAGAATCAATTTAGATTTGTAGATAATTACTCCAGAGTCTCAAAATATAAATTGTTGGATAATTTTGTTCTTGAAATAAATATAAATCATTTTATAAAATTTTATGGATATTTCATTTTCGAATTCCAATATTACCCTTATTTATTTTCGTCTCTTTCTAATTTCCAAGACAAAGTCTTTATATTTTCTTTTTTTTTCAAAACAAACTTTCTTTTAAAAAATAATTGTAAATTAAGAAGCAAAATATTTTTTTTTTCTTGTGTAAAAATATTCCAACGATGAAGGGAATAGTAAATAAAACATCATTTTGATCTTCTTTTACTTAGCTTACGGTGGGTTTAATCATGTAATAAATCTTTATTTTCCACTTCATGTATTGTTGTTCTATGTAATTATTTTAGGTAGCCTCTTCCTTTGTTAGCGCAGGGTATAGGGCGCGTCGGGTGACAAAGTTTCCCAAGTAATAATTATTTTATCCTTTTTCTTCATGAAGTCTCAAGGCCACACTAATTATGGAAAGAAATAAAGACTTTATTAAGCATTCCAAGCAGCTTTCTGGAACTCACAGTTTCTGCTAACAAAGCATCAAAACATATGATGTGATAACTAAATTTGTCGTTGGCATAAGTTTGCTGAATCAGACAAGGATCTTAGCATAAGCATTAAGGGAAGCTTTCATTGAAGATCTCAGAGATTCATGATACATTAACTAACATAAATTTAGAGATTACAAATAGGTATGCTGATGCTTTTTGAGTTAAATTACGTAGCACTCTGTAGAATCCATCCCTTGTGTGCTTCAGCAATTCAAATAGCAATCCCGAGCCAACTATGCGCTTCAATTTGGCATGGGAAGGAAGGATATTTAATATCGCAATCCATGAAGCAATCGTAGGTTTTACCAGCTAATTTATTCAAGGAGTGCAGGTAAGCCTAGAAAATGGTTGAGAGAACCAGTTCTTGAAAAAATGCAGCTCGCTGGATCCTCTCTTCATAATCTTGCTCTTGAACTGGACCTGACAAGGATGTCTTGCTGCTACATAAACATGTGACTATGTCATTCCCCTAACCCAGATTGTAAATTTTCTGTATTCTAGAACAGCTTGTTTACGTTTATACTGATGAAACACAGAATAAAAGACAAATATGAAGAGAGTTCCACATTTTTAACCAATTTAAGACAATATGCGAAATAGGAATGGTAATAGTTGGTATAGCGTGTCAAATCAATAAATTCTAGCGTAGAAGACAAAACTATTAGTAACAGTACCAAATTATCACATGGAAAGACAATGGAAGAGAGGAACACAAGTCCTATATAAGATAATAAAATACATTAAAAAAGTTCCATTTCAGAAATATTTCCTCATATACTGAGTTCACTAGTTTCTGCTGTAATGTTTGTGGACAAAGATGCATGGATAGAAATTGTATAAATACTCCAGCACTAGGCTGCATTAAAGGTCAATAGAACATCTTGCTTTTATTGTTCATATGGTTTAACTGTTGATCATATTGAATGATAAACCAGAAGACGGATATAGAAATCCTAAGATCTTTTGAGTTGCGGAAGAAAGAAAACTATCCTTAGCTCACATTTAAGACATCAACAAAAGCACTTGAACTTCAAGTTTGCCAAGTATTTATTAGTTTGGAATAGAAAAATGGCTTGGTTCAAGCCTGATTTGATCATTATTCCATGTTTTACAGAAGTTGCAAATATAAATTTATCAACAAAAAAAGATAGTTGCAAATTTATGGTGATAAAGCTCCATCAATAATGTTGAAAATAAGTTTCCTTTTAAGAAAATAACAAAATTGGAAAACAATGATGCACAAATTTACATAATCAATTAAATTTATCAATTTAGCTATCATGCTACCTATCTTGTAAAATTAATCATTATTAACATATATGAACTTCTTGAAGCCTTTTATTTTTTTCTCCTAAATCAGCAATGTAGAAACACTTATACAAAGAGGGGCGGAAAAGAAAAGCATGTTGCAGAGCAGAGCAACTCAGGAATTTAAAATATACTCACTTGTATGTTCAAATCTTATGTGCTATAACGCACAAAAGAGCTGGAAATTTGTAGGCTTATATTTATAAATATTATAATCATGATCAAACTAACATTGGATATCAAGGACTTTTTTCTCTGAGAGAGGCCTGGCCTATGTTGTTTTCAATTTTGGTAGCTGGAAAGAACCAGTTTATGGTAACTGAATAAAACACATATGAAGATTATAAAGACAATCTGAAACTCGGTAAAAGGTATTGTTGGAATGGATGACTATCTTCTTTTATTCTGCTTTAGAAGCTTCCTGCTTTTAGCTTCACAGTTTATGCTTATTTTTCTCCATGTAGCTTAATTTTATGAGGCCTCAGATGATTGTCATAGAACCACCTATTGCCAGCTTCGAAAATGAGTAGACGACCTGCATTAAATGTTAGATATTTCTACCTACCTACCATATATGTCCTTTTACAAGTGAAAACATATATTACTTACGGCTCTAATTACATGCTTAAATAAATTCATCTTTTCTCCTGACAAAGTTTTCCTCAGTCATGATTGTCAGTCACATGACTAATGGAAGTAGCCATTTAATGGTAGAAGTAGATGGAAGTGCTAGATTGGAACTTTAGAAAGTTAGAGTGCAAGAGTTGAAATGAAAAAAAAATCAACTGCAAAACTTGAATTTCAGAAAGAAACTACGGGTACTTTGCCCTCTATTCTTTGAAGAAGATAAGCCTTGACTACTTAATTCTTACATGTTGAAGACTAATTATAACTTCAGTTGGTCTAAGTGTGTAAAGGGTGCAGCCACCAGTTTCAACCTCCATTCGGAAATCATTCACAGGACCCTCAAGCAAGAACAAATTGAGTATCTTTCCAAGCCATTCACTGAAGAAGAAGTCATCGTGGCACTGAAAGGAATGCACCCTCAAAAAGTACCCAGGCTAGATGGTTTCCACGCTTATGTTCTACCAAAAATTGTGCCCAATTGTTGGTAAGGAAGTCACCAGTTATGTACTTGGACTGCTTAATCATGGTATGGACATTGCCTCTATCAATCATACTAACATTGCTCTGATTCGCAAAATCAAAGATGCCTCTAATTGGACTCAGTTTTTGTAATGTGCTTTATAAACTTGTTTCTAAAGTACTTGCTAACAAATTAAAGGTTGTCTTAAGTACTTTAATTGATCCTTCTCAAAGTGCCTTTCTTCCCAATAGGCTTATTACTGGCAATGCCATAATTATCTTTGAGATCTTCCATAGCATGCAAAAGCCTAGCCATGATATGCAATCCTTATTTGCTTTGAAGTTTGACATGAGACATGAGTAAGGCCTTTGATCGAGTAGAATGGTCCTATCATGACAATATCCTCCATCCAAGTGTCAATCCAAGTTTAAATAATTTATGATTCATTTATAAATGGTTTAAATGGTTTGATTTTAAATGATTTATGAATGTCCACTTATGAATTATGATAGTTGTATAGGGAGAAAAAGTGAGAGTTTTATAGAATTAAAGTGAAATTTAAAATATATATTAGGTTAAAGTGTAATTACTTAAATTTAATTAATGGACATTGATCAATTAGACTTTTTAAAATGGATGTTTATTGGATTTCATGGATATCCATTAAAATTCATTAAGATAAATAAATTTAAATGAATGTCCATTTAAAACTATTTAAGTTATATGGGTGAACCAAATCCATTTAATATTGAATGATTTTAGATATTTCATTCATTTTTCCATCCCTACATCCATCATATGCTTTTTTCCCTCCTCATTTTATTTCCCTCGTTATGAATTGCACTAAATCAGTTAGCTACTCGGTCCTCACTAATGGCCAACCTTTGAAGCCTTTCTTCCCAAGAGAACCATTCGAGTGGAAGACCCTTTATCTCATTATCTCCTTCTCTCATGTGAAAAGGGTTTCTCGTCCTTAATTTGCCATGTTGAGCACCACAATCAACTCTATGGTTTCAAATTCAAAAGTGGCCTTGCTATTTCTCACTAAGAACCTTTCCAAATGATTCCCTCTTATTTGCACAAGTTGGTGATGCCCAATTGACAAAACTCCAAGACATTCCTCTAAACATATGAGGCTTACTCTAGGCAAATTATTAATAGAGGCAAGTCCGGTGGACCATACAGAAGCTTATATATGTACTTTTATCAATATTCTGCCCAGAGACAGCAAGGGCAAATACCTCTTTCTCCCCTTTCTCATTGGAAAATACGAAAAGGAAGACTTTCATTACATCAAGGACAGACTTTGGAAAAAATTAAATGCTTCAAGGAGAACTTTCTTTCTTTGGCATGCTCTTCTCGAAGCAACTTTTAGCAACTATGAAGTGGAGGAAATATTAAAAATCCCCTTATGCTTGACTTGACCAAATGATAAGCTTATTTGGGCTTACACCAAAGATGGCCAATTCATGGTTAAAAGTGCCTCGCAACATTTGGAGACTACAAGAGGTGGTTCACCTTCCATTTCGATCCATGAAACCAATTTTTGACAAAATTTGGAAGCTCAATGCCTCTCCTAAGATCATTAATTCTTATGGCGTTGCTGCCATGACACCTATTAAGTTTGATCTTAGTAAAAGAATTAATGCACTCTCCACATCATGTGCACTTTGTGTGTTCAATGGAGATCCCTTGGCACATCATGTTTGAATGTCCAGTGGCAACTGAGGTTTGGAAACTTTGTCCAATTCAATTTCCTTTACATCTAGCCTGCACCTCTTTTATCATGTCGCTTAAGAATGTTCTTCTGATGGATATTCAATCAGTTACCTTTTTGGCTTTCATTACTTGGAATTTATGGATCAACAAGTGTAACTTAGTGTTCCAATTCCAAAGCCAAGAACCTAATTTTCAGCTCCCAGCAAGCAGTCCGACTTGCCTCAGAATTTCTAAGAGAAACACAGCCTCACCGTTAACAATGCAAGCTCAAGAGACCCTCTCACAGCTAAAAGTGAAGCTGACATTCTCAAAAAAGGAAAGCAGATTTTGCATGCTTGTCCCCCAATTTGTCATCATCTGCTAGCCAGCTCTGAGGAAACCCAAGCTACTCGCTAAGTCACCATTCAACCAGAACCCCTCTGGATTCCACCTCCATCGCACCTACTCAAGGTTAATATCAATGCCTCTTTTCACAACCCATCCTCTGGAGCTCGGTTCATACTTTGAGATTCAGAAGGCAAAGCTCTACTAGCAGGAGCCTTAAAACTTGAGACTCACATCACCTTTGCATGCTAAACTTTACTAAAGCTTGGAGTTCTCACAACTTCCTGCTTGAGAGTGACTTTCTTGAACTTGTCAATGGATCAAGAATAAAAATATGCTCCTCTCACCTTTAGGGAATCTTTTCAGCTGTTGCATGACCATCATGGTCCTACTTTTATTCCATTCGTCGTGTTTCTAGGATGCCAATATCTTGGCTCATAATCTAGCTTCTAGAGCTCTCGATAGCCACACATCTACAGTTTGGCTTGATCATGTACAAATTTATTTGACAAATTCTACAATCTAAAGGGAAACTCCATTTCCTTACAAAAAGAAGGTGCAGCCGGATTTCAGCTTAGCAGGGTATATTCAATTTCATTTGGTATCCAAATTAATTAGGTTCCATGCAGTAAATGATTAGTTTGTTCATACCTCTATTATGAGATTTAATGTGCTTTATGCTATGAGAGAATTGTATGTTCACAGAAAAAGCGTGCAGCAGCAAATGAAAATTGCAGTATGCTACAGAAGTTACCTTTCAGTAGCAGAGACTGGGAGAGTACTTGAAAATACATCATGCTTAGTGTCTTTAGGTTCTGAAATAGCTGCAGTGCAAAGAAATGGTGAAAGCAGTGGATCAGGAGCAGGCTCCTGAGTGTTGTGTTGAGAACCCAATGAATTTGAACTGAGAAATGGTGTTAGGTCTCGAAAGTCCTTGCCAATCATTGCTGAAGCATTACTCCAGAGGATAGATTTCTGTGACTTTCTCCTCCTCTGTGTAATCTACATCAGGTTAATATCTTTCCATAAATATCTTATTCATTTCAAATGAGAATATAAACTTACCTTTACTGAATGTGCGTGTTGCATTGTAAAATGTCCAGTGGGATCTTTGCCCAGAGTTGCAGCGCATATTGGGCAAACCTGGAATACCATTTCAGAAAGGAAATCAGGAAAACAAGAAGTATATACTGTGATGAGCCCCAGAATGTAGCATTCTGCATCTAACCTCCCCAAACCCATGGAAAAATAGAAATGGAATGAAATGAGAAGAAAACATAAAATTAAATAAAATGAAGAATGTTTTATGGGGCTCATTCTGTCAGATAATCAGTAATACTGTAAGCTTGACAGGTGAAAATCTTGAAATAACTTCGCATTGCAAAATTCAAACACTCTTCATCATCAAACTTAGTTTTTGCACGCAAAAGAAGCAAGGTTATAAAAAAAAAAAGCAGCAAGGTTATAAATGAAGTGGTTGTTATACCGCATTTCTCAAGTCAAAGCAATGCTCCTCTTGGAAATGGTTACAGAGCACTGAGACCTCAATTTCCACATAGCAGAAGGGGCAAGGAAACCAAGCCCTCACATCATCTTCTTCCTCATCAGTAACGAGACTATCTGTTTCAGTTGAAGGAAAAAGCAAATGAGACAAGAATTTCGAAATTCCTTTTTCATATTCTCATATCCATCCGCAGAATTAGCAGAGCCAGCGGTTCATCTTGAAGTGCAAATTAAGTGCTTTCGGAACTTAGTACATAAAGAAACTAAAAGATTTATATAAAAAACATATACCGAAAGAAATTGCAGAAACAAGTAGAGTAACTAAATTATCCAGAGAGAGTCAATATTAAGAGGAAAACAATATAAATTATGAATTTCTAAAAGAAGTTCAGAAATGCAAAAGGAGCAAAAGTGAAAACCTATCTACAGCTTGCCATGCAACAATCAAGGACCAGAACAGAATCACCAAGTAAAATCAAGCAATTAACAAGATAACCCAGAGATACATTAGCCCTTACAATTTCTTTTCATATTTAAAACAAAACCTCCCAGATAGAGAAATATAGCTCAACCCAAACAAATACTAAAGCCCGAAAGGCAAAAGAACAACACAGCAAATACAAGAAAGATAAGAAGTATGTGGTGGAAAGAATATTCACCAGAGTTGCTGAGTCTAGCAGCTTGAACAGCAGAGAAATGTTTTGTTGATTGAACCCTCGCAGCCCAGAAATCCATATAAATATATTTCAATTACCTTGATAAAATACACAATTTCAATCGTTCCCCAGAAAATTGAGCGAGAATAACAAAAAGGGATCCTCAAGAAAAACCAAAACCCATCAAAACTATGCGGATTGACTACAAGATTTTTAGAAATCAATAGAAGGAAGCACAGTGAAGATGGCTTTTTAGTTGCTCATGTGCTTAGTGATGAGATGTTGAGTTGTACTAAATTGGATTCTTCTTGTGACTGATGAGGAAAGCTTATATATATGCGCGAAAGCAGGAGAACTAAAAGGCCTGGGCTGAAACTGGTGAAAGCTTTTCTGACACATAAAAGCTGGTACATAGATTCTTGACACGTGGGCTGATGGATTCGTATCATTTCTCGCACCATTAGGCTTACATGAAGTGAAGGACTAGTACTCATCTTTGCCGCTGGATTTGGCTAACTTTTCTAGTTTACTTCAACTTTTTAATTTCAATTCTCTAAGATTGAACTTAAAATAATTATATTTTTTATTTAAAATTTTATTAATAATTTTTTTAATTCTACACATTATTAATTAATAGTTCGAGCAACTATCATAATTAATAATAAGAATAATAATAATTTTATTAATGTTAAAGACTATTTTAATTTTTAATGTAACTCAAATGTATATAGGGATAGCATGGAGGCGGAAGGCGGGTTTAGTTAGATCTCGAGTCGTACTCAAATCAGTGGGTATGAATGGAATTTCAATTAAGAAATTTTGTAGATATGAAAATGGGGATGAAGAAAGTGTTGTATACAATGAATACCTTCTTGTATCCGCATTCATTTTGTATCGATATATATATATATATATATCTTTTTTTTTAACATTTATAGATATATATAAATTTGTTGTTATTATATATATTTATATCATACATTATTATTGTTATAAATCATTAATATTGTTACATGTAACCGACCAAATAAATATTTTTATGATAAAATATAAAGCATTACACATTAAAATTAAAATGTATTACATTAAATAATTTTCATCATTACACAATACATTCATAAAATAAATTTCACAACACATTAATAAAATATATCATTCACTTGAAAGAGAATTTGATAAAGATGGTCAAAATAGACCAATCTGATAAATTGCACATATCGACAATCGTATGTCCAAATCAAGCTCATATGTTTCTTTTTTGCGCTTGTTACTTTGAGTAGATGTGTTTGGAATGGACCAATTAATCAGAGGTATTTCATGATCAACGATAGGAACAAAGGTTTCTAATTTGAGCATCAGTTCAAATAAACTGGTTGCTGAAAGTAGAAGCATTCTTGAAAAGGGTGATAGAAACTTATTTTCAACTATCTTATCAAGAATTATCAATAAAGGATTAAAGAAATTGTTGACATTAATTAAACAGACAAATAAGTTTGTTATGCAAATTTAAGTTTAATCAAGAAACAATGTTGAATATTTGATCTAATATGTCAAATCCTCCTGGTAATACTATGAACGTATCAAATTTTGCATCATTATACCTATGCGTTTATACATAGAATTGACTTGTATGTCATATCTCACTACTCTGCCATATAAAGGTTTTAAAGGAATTGGAATAATATCTACCGTTTTATATTTGTCTTTATGTATTATCTGAGCAGTAACACAGACTAATTTAGTATTACCTCCTCCATATATTACATTAATCTTATAACGAGCTAGCATTCTTCCCAATTCAATTGCAGCTTCAATATTGGATATATTGTTTCCAAGGTTAGTCCCACCAAAAAAAACAATGGTTTTTAACGTTCTTGCTCATAAAATATTTGTAAAAGTACCTTGTGTTCTAGGTGTCGTAATATCTTTCATTTTTTGTTTTGAAATGTCTTATATTTTTGGTGTTGAAGTTGCTTCCATTCTTGATCTTGAAGAAGAATAATGAAAAGTTTTTAATTGGATACATATAGAATAAGAAGAAGTGAAATGATGATTAAGGGGTTGAAGAAGAAATTTTTTTGCATAATAACAACCCCTATATATAGATATCGGCCACACACACACATACACATATACATAATCTTATATAGATATGTCATTTTATTTTCTATTTTGGCATCTTGTGCTATTTGTTTCAAACCGTATTGAAAAAATGGCACAAAATGCTAAAAATTATAAAAGAGGATAGAACATTTTTTTTTAAAATCAATTTGAAAAAATGACACAAAATAACAAATTGAAAAAGATGATCAGATTTAATAATACAATGAAATTGACTTTATTGATTTAAAAAATTTGACAAAATGTCAAAATGTAAAAAGAGATTATACCCACGAGTGGGGACGGGAAATATGGAATTTATGTACATTTTGAAGTGGGTGGGGATGGGAAATTTTTCATACCCACGGTGACGGGTGTACCTATTATGATTCAATCAGAGATGAGAGCAAGGAAGAGTAATATATTTTTCACTCCTGAACGGGTTTGGAAGTAAAAAAATTATCACTTAATAGTAAAATTGTCATCCCTAAATGTATATATTTAATTCCAAACAGATGAATTAGTTTTTTTATAAAGATTAAGAAATATATTGAAAATTATATGAATAAATTTTCTAAATTATTCTTGAAAGCCTTAAAGCTTTTAATATCTTAATTTTGATTAAATGACAAACATTGATAAGGACTAATGGCTTTATTGTATTAGTGATGATCTTTTAGGATTCATATATCTAATCCTTGCAAGATCAAAGTTTCAAATCTTCAGGAAAGAGCTTTTGATGTCAAGCCTTGAAGATAAGCGTTTCTGGATTAGATAGGATCTAGAGGTGTAGCTTTAATTCTTTATTTATCTTTGGTTATCTCTAGGTCTATCCCTTTGAGTAATGAGTTCTATAGGTTGCTCAATAAGAGTGAAATGATTTTCAAAATGCATTTCATTTAGATAAAACATGAGTTGGGTATTTGAAATGATTTTCAAAATACATGCACATACTTCAAAATTCATAAAATATAGTTTGCAAACTCTTAGAGTTGTTTGGGAACTTGTTCTGCATAGTTTTAATGCATTTGTGGTCGACCTGACAAAAGTGTGGACGACCACAAATCATGCGGTCGACCAGACTTCTCAGAGTATCGTCCGCAGGCTGTCCAGAGTTCTCTGGAACACTTGCGGATGATGGAGCGGTCGACCGGACTTCTGAGCTCATCGTCCGCAGGCTGTCCAGAGTTCTCTGGAACATTAGCGGATGATGGTACAGACGACCCTCTTAATTTGCGGTCGACCGCACTTCTCCTGAGTGGGATTCAAACAGCCATTTTTATGACCGTTGGTGCATACATATAAATACCCAATCGTTTAAACAACTCATATCAATCACTTTTTGAGCGAAAATCTGATCCTAACACTTCATAGAACCTCTGGAGATTATTTTGAAACCAAATCTTAACATTCATATTGTGAAATTCATCAAAGTGAGATTTATACAAAATCATTGGGGTTCTTGAGCAACTTACAAGAAAACATTACTCAAAGAGGTATTTATGCTTTACATTGATATATCTTCACATTAAGGTGATTTCATATATCAAACTCTTCTTATTCATATCTTGATTGATTTTTTCAAGGTTGCATTGAGCTTAAAACTCTAAGGGTTAGAGTGAGCCTTGAACCATAGAAAACTGTGTTTGTGTTAAGAGCTTCTTTTTCATTAATTGTTGTAATAGAGATAGGTGTGTAGACAAGGTTATATTGTAAAACTCAAAGTGTTGAGTGAACCTTGGTTGGTTAAGAGGTTTATGTTGTAAAACCCTAAGGGAATTGGGTGAGCCTCTATTGTATTCTCTCTTACTATATTAGTGAAAGGTTTTGTGAAATCCTTGAGTAGATAGCTCAAGGTAGTGGATTAGGTTTTGTTGGATAAACCGAACCACTATAAATCTTTGTGTTCATTGCTTCTTTTCTTGAACTCATCTTTTCATACTTTGGTTGAACACCAAGTGTTTGATATTTGTTATCTTAGAAAGCTTGTTTAATTTAAAGAGGAAAAATCGGTTAAAACCTAATTCACCCCCCCTCTTAGGTTTTTCAATTGGTATCAGAGCAGGTCTTCTTGTTGATAAGGCTTAACATCCTTGAAGCAAAGATTCTATGGCTCATCTAGATAACACTATGATGGTAGAAGGTTACTCTACTACTAGACCTCCTTTGTTGAATGGCACAAACTATAATTTCTGGAAAAATAGAGTTAGAATCTATATATCTTCTCTAAACTATGAATTATGGAATATTGTTGAAAATGGTCCCTATGTTCCTTTCAAAGTTGTTGATGGTATAAAGATTGATAGAATTTCTGAGGAATTTGATGATGAAGATAAAAAGAAAATGACCCTTAATTTTCTTGCCATGAACACTCTTACTTGTGCACTTGATATGAATGAGTATAACAGGGTAAGATGTTGTGAATCTGCACATGAAATGTGGAGACTACTTGAAGTGACTCATGAAGGTACAAACCAAGTAAAGGAAACAAAACTTGGTATGCTTACAAGGGAGTATGAACTTTTCACTATGAAATCAAATGAAAACATCACTGATATGTTTACTCGCTTTACTAACATTATTAACGGTTTAAAAGTGTTTAGCAAGTCTTATTCTATAGGAGAACAAAATATGAAAATACTCAATGCTTTACCAAAGGCTTGGGAAGGCAAAACCACTGCTATGTTGGAAACTCATGATTTGAAGAAGAAACCAGTGGAAGAGCTTATTGGATCACTTCTCACTCATGAGATTAGGATGAAGTGGTTGAATGATCAAGAAGTGGAAGACAAAGGGAAAAGAGGAATTGCTCTCAAAACTAAAGAGAACAACGAAAATGAATCTTCCAGTGATGAGGAAGAAATGGATGATGAGGAAATAGCTCTTGTCATGAAGAACTTCAAGAAAATGTTCAAAAAGGGACATTTCAACAAATTCAAAAAGAAGCCATCGACATCTACAAATAACAACTCAAAGCAATGCTATGAATGCGGAAGTCCAAATCACTTCAAAGCGGACTGTCCAAAATTAAGAGAGAAAGAAAAGAAGTACAAGTCCAAGAACAAGAAAGGACTTGCTTGCACTTGGGATCAAGAAGGAAGTGAAGATGAAGAACAAACTGAACATGCAAATGTTTGTTTCATGGCCATTGAAGATGAGGTAAATACTCCAAAAACTCCTTCTTTAGTTGATGATGAAAGTGATGATGATATTTGTGACATGTTTGATAGAGATGAATTCATCTCCAATCTCTATAAGGAAATGAAAAAGATTATCAAGAAAAACAAAGTCCTGAAATGTCAAGTAGAGAAGCTATCATTAGATAATACTAGGCTCATCGATGAAAATGCCTTGTTAACTTCTACAAAGATTTGTCTTGATGAGAATGTTATTGGTTTAAATGATAAGGTAAAATTTCTTGAGAATGCTAATGTTGATCTTATTTCTAGAAACAAGAAGTTGGATGATATGATGAGTGATTATGATGCCATGAAAATTAGAATGAGTGATTTAAGTGCTAGCTTGCAAAAACTTACATGTGGTAGGGACAATTTGAACAAACTACTTGGTATGCAAAGACTCACTCATGATAAGAAAGGTCTTGGTTTTGATGATAGTTATAATAATGTCTCACACACACATGAGAGTTTATCTCACTCACATGTGTCACATACACATAAGAGAGTATCTCATGCATATCATTCACATGTCTATACTTCTTCGAAAATATGTTGTACTTATTGTGGTAAAAATGGTCATAAAGTGACTAGATGTTATGTGAAGAAAAAGATTGAGAATGGTGCTAAAAGCACTTGGGTAATTAAAAGAACTAACCCTAATGGACCCAAGAGAATTTGGGTACCAAAAGGCTTATTAACATCTTTGATGTAGGTATGTTTTCAATTGAAAACAAAGGAGAACAAATGGTTTCTTGACAGTGGATGCTCAAGACACATGACTGGAAATGCATCCATACTTAATGATGTCAAACCAAGAGATGAAGGATTTGTGACTTTCGGTGACAAAAAGAAAGGGAAAATCATTGGCATTGGCAATGTTGGTAAAAGTACTTCTCCCTTTATTAAAGATGTTCTTCTTATTGATAATCTCAAATATAATTTGCTTAGTATTAGTCAATTATGTGATAATGGTTATAAGGTTATTTTCAAAAATGATTCATGTTTAATTATTAATGATTGCTCTAACAAAATTGTTTTTGTTGGAAATAGAAATGGAAATATGTATGATCTTTACTTTGATAATTTAGTTGAACAAGATGTTAAATGTCTTGCTTTGAAAGATGATGATGCATATCTTTGGCATCGTAGGTTAGGACATGTGAGCATGGATACTTTGCATAACTTATCTAAACATGAATATGTTAGAGGATTGCCTGCCATTCATTTTGAAAAAGATCGTGTTTGTGATGCGTGTCAATATGGTAAACAAGTCAAGAGTTCTTTTAAACCTAAGAAGATTGTTTCAACTTCAAAACCTCTTGAACTTGTTCATATGGATTTATTTGGTCCTATGAGGACAATGAGCCTTGGTGGAAAATTGTATGCTTATGTGATAGTTGATGACTTCTCTAGATTTACTTGGGTATTATTCTTGTTGGGCAAAGATGAAGCTTTTGGAGCTTTTGTCAAGCTTTTTAAACAAGTACAAAACACCATAGGTTGCAAACTCATCTCCATTAGAAGTGATAATGGTAGAGAATTTTGCAATATTAACTTCACTAAACTGTGTGACGAGAATGGAATTTCTCACAATTTTTCTGTTGCTAAAACTCCTCAACAAAATGGTGTTGTTGAGAGGAAAAATCGTACGTTACAGGAAATGGCCCGTTCTATGCTATGTGAAAATAATTTGCCAAAGTATTTTTGGGCTGAAGCTGTAAACACCTCTTGCTATATTATAAATAGAGTGCTTCTTAGACCCCTTGTGAAGAAAACCCCCTATGAACTTATGTTTGGCAAAACTCCTTCTATTTCTTACTTCAAGGTTTTTGGTTGTAAATGTTTTGTTTTAAACGTCAAAGACAATCTTGGTAAGTTTGATAAGAAATCCGATGAAGGTATATTTCTTGGCTATTCTTCAATAAGAAAAGCTTATCGTGTGTATAATAAGAGAACTATGATTATTGAAGAAGTTATTCATGTTGTTTTTGATGAATCTAACATCTATTTGCCAAGAAATGAGATTGAAGGTGATATTCAAGAAATACCTTTGAAGTCAATAAATAAGGATGCTGCTCAAACAAATGAAAATCCTTCAACATTAAAGGATGAGAATAGAGAAGTCCTTGAAAATCAAGAATCTATCTCACTTGAAGAAGGAACAAAGTATGATCTTCCAAAAGAATGGAAATATGTTCACAACCATCCAAAGGATCAAATCATTGGTGATCCAAATGAAAGGGTAAGAACTAGAAGATTTTTTACAAATTTTGTTGATGATTTTGCATTTTTATCTCATTTAGAACCTAGGAACATTGATGAAGCTCTTAATGATGATTTTTGAATTATTGCCATGCAAGATGAGTTAAATCAATTTGAAAGGGGCAAAGTATGGGAACTTGTACCTAGACCTTCAAATCTTACTATTATTGGTACAAAATGGGTCTTTAGAAACAAACTTGATGAACATGGTATTGTAACTAGAAATAAGGCTAGACTTGTTGCTCAAGGATATAATCAGGAAGAAGGTATTGATTATGATGAGACCTTTGCTCCAGTGGCTAGATTAGAGTCCATTAGAATGTTACTTGCATTTGCTTCGTTTAAAGGTTTTAAATTATTTCAAATGGATGTCAAAAGTGCTTTCTTAAATGGTGTCATTCAAGAGGAAGTGTATGTTGAACAACCTCCTGGTTTTATTCATGAATCATATGTAAATCATGTGTACAAGCTCTCCAAAGCCTTATATGGTTTAAAGCAAGCACCAAGAGCTTGGTATGATAGACTCAGCAATTTTCTTATTGAAAAAGGTTTTTTCTAGAGGTATAGTTGATACTACTCTCTTTATTAAAAATAAAGCTCATGATATTTTGATTGTTCAAATATATGTTGATGATATTATTTTCGGAGCTACTAATGAAAATATGTGCAAAGATTTCTCTAAGACAATGCAGGATGAATTTGAAATGAGCATGATGGGTGAGTTGACATTTTTTCTTGGATTACAAATTAAGCAAGCAAAGGAAGGTACTTTCATTAACCAAGCCAAGTACACAAAAGAATTACTGAAAAGGTTTGGAATGGCTGATTCAAAGGAGATTGATACTCCTATGGCCACATCTATTAAATTAGACAAAGACGAGAATGGTAAGATGATTGACCAAACTATATACAGAGGAATGATTGGTAGTCTTTTGTATTTAACTGCTAGTAGACCTGATATTATGTTCTCTGTTTGTATATGTGCTAGATTTCAATCATCTCCTAGAGAATCTCATTTGATTGCTGTGAAACGTATTCTTAGATACTTAAAGGGGACGATAGATTTTGGTTTGTGGTATCCTAAATCTATGTCTTTTGAGCTAGTAGCATTTACTGATGCAGATTATGCAGGTTGTAGAGTAGAACGTAAGAGTACTAGTGGTCACTGTCAATTTCTTGGTTACTCTTTAGTTTCTTGGTATAGTAAGAAACAAGCTTGTGTCTCTCTCTCTACCACTGAAGCTGAATACATTTCTGCTGGTAGTTGTTGTGCACAAGTTTTATGGATGAAAACCACCTTGCAAGATTATGGCTTGAACTTTGATTGTACCACTATCAACTGCGATAATACTAGTGCCATAAATCTGACAAAGAATCCTATACAACATGCAAAAACTAAGCATATAGATATTAAACATCATTTTTTACGTGATCATGTTTTAAAAGGTGATATTGTTCTTGAGTTTGTTCCTACGGATGATCAATTAGCTGATATTTTCACAAAGCCTTTGGCTGAGAAAAGGTTTTGTTTACTTAGAAAACTTTTGGGTATTGGTACGTTTTGATTTCTAACTTGTGCGTTTTTTATGAAGTCTGTCAAATATATGCTTTGTGCATTGTTTGGATAACACCATTGGCAGGTGCGGTCGACCGCAAGCTAGAAAATAATCATCCACAGAACAGACAGTGGACTTGAGGATGATCATGACAGGATGACCGGTCGACCGCAGATTCAAAGTATCGACCGGAGAGGTTCCAGTGGACGTGCGGACGATACACTTATCAAATCGTCCGGTCGACCGCAGATTAAACACATCGACCGAAAATGTTTCCAGAAAATTTGCGGACGACTCAAATTAAAACTTCCGGTCGACCGCAGATTAAATGTATCGACCGAAAATGTTCCCGAGTAACAAAAATCAAGGTGCGGACGATACTGCGGACGACGATCCGGTCGACCGCACATCTGTAGACCGTTACAAATATGCCTCTTTCGGACGCAACTTTTCATCTTCCAATCATCCCCACCTCTTCATTTATCAGCCGCAACTCTTCAAACTCTCATAACCCACGAACAATCCACCATAAATACACTTCATTTCTTCCCCAATTCATACATTCATCCTACATATCCTTGTTTGCTGCATTTGAAAACCCTAGAAATGGCAAAAACTCAAAGTGACAAGGGGAAAACACAAATGGTTCAAGATGTTCCAAAGAAGAAGAGAACCATGCAAGCTTCTTCTCAACTCTTCAGGAGCAAGCATCATGAGGAATACGTACCTAAAAATGATTACCACAATATACGCCAAGTAATTTCTGGGAGCACCATTGATAGGTATGAATTTCCCTTTGATAGAATTCTTACCTATTATGGCTTGGCAAGGATGGGATAATATAATTAATCATGAAGAATCCTTGTATACTGATCTTGTATATCAGTTTTATGCTAACTTGAAGAGGTATTAGAAAAGAAGGGAGAGATAACTATAAGGTACTCTTTTTTGTTTCAAGGGTCAATGGGGATAGAATAATTTACTTCCATGGTTTAGATGAAATCTTAGAGATACCTATAGATGGGATGAGTATTTTAATACTCATCACAGAATAAATCATAAGATTTTCTGCTGAGGGTTTTTGAGAAGATCTTCACAAGGAAACTTCTTTTGTAAACTTAGTCAAGAGAGAGACCATGTGTTTAGTTTTGAACATCGAATCTTCATAATATGTGCACTAACTCTTCATCCCCACTGAAGGACATAAAACTACTGTCACGTTTATGCATATGTTTCTTAGGTATTTGTTGGTGAAGAGAAATCCGGGTGGATTTTGGTTACATTATGGTACACACCATGATGGCTACCATTGAGAAGGGGCAAAGTGTGTTCCGAAAAAGCTTACCATATGGACGGTTATTAACCAAAGTTTTCCGCCATTTTCAACGTCCCATTTCCAGAACTGAAGGGGACAAAACATGTGCCTAAGTCAACTTTGCTTCTTTTAAAAGAATGCAAGCGTTATGTATCAATGGTACATGGGATTTGAAGAAAAAAATATGACTTCGAAGAGATCATTGTGGCAACAAAGGCGACAGCAAGGTTGATGGGAAAAGAACACCGATAATTCTTCATGAAGACGACCTTTCTGGCGAAGGTGAAGACCACAAGGAGTGAAAAGCTCACTTATCTAGATGAGGGAAGAAGATGTTCCTCCTGAGGCTCCAGATTTGAAGAGGGCAAAAGGTATTAAAGAAAAAGTTGGAGAGAAGATGTATCCACTCCAAAACCTGCCATTTGGGGTGCCCTGGGAAGAAATCTCTTCTCAGATTGGCTCCATGTTTAGCACATTGACAATATTTCAAGACACTTCACTCCAGATCGACGACCTGGCATCAAGGGTGGGAGTACCATGGCATTGAGATCATCCAACATCAAATTTCATCTAGAGGCACTACATGGCATTAAGGTTGACGTTTCTACACCACCACCTTCACATGATATGCCCCCGCCTGATGAGCAGCCTGCTGGACCATCCTCTTCCACAGCAAAAGTTTATATGCGACAACCTAGGAGATAGTGTTTTTCTGCACTTATTGTATTTTGTTTTATCCAGACAACTTATCTCTTGTTTGTATTCTTGACTCTATTTTTATATATTTTCCCCTATGATGACTCTTGGTAGTTGAGGGATCTTATTGTTTTATTAACTTAGTTCTATCCTTTCTATCCATTCTTTTGAATGATGACAAAAGGGGGAGAAAAACTACTGTTGATTGCAATATATAAATGTCGTGAAACTAACTTTTTGTTTCAGGAATTTCTGAGATGAACTTAAATGCTCAAACTCATCAAAATCAAGAGAAAGGAGAAATAGCTCTAAAAGGTTAAGTATGGCTATCCTGGTTCCTTGTTTAAAGGTTATATATTTCTAAGTTTATGCTATATTGAGATTGAAGGAGAATGGGAATTGTGTGTTGGTGGCCGGGTTGGCCTTATGTGCGATTTTATGTGTTATCTCATCTCTTTTTGCATTGTTGAGTTTATGTTGCAAAAATGGTTTTTATAAGAGTTATATAAGGAAACTCTGTCAAAATTTTACAAAACCTAGCATATTGTAAGGGGGAGCATTTTAATAATTTTATTACATATTATATAACTCTTCCTTACTTTGAATCCTTGCACTTAATTGTATATTCATCACATTGCATCAAATTTGTCATCATCAAAAAGGGGGGAGATTGAAAGCCTAAAGCTTTTAATATCTTAATTTTGATTAAATGACAAACATTGATAAGGACTAATGGCTTTATTGTATTAGTGATGATCTTTTAGGATTCATATATCTAATCCTTGCAAGATCAAAGTTTCAAATCTTCAGGAAAGAGCTTTTGATGTCAAGCCTTGAAGATAAGCGTTTCTGGATTAGATAGGATCTAGAGGTGTACCTTTAATTCTTTATTTATCTTTGGTTATCTCTAGGTCTATCCCTTTGAGTAATGAGTTCTATAGGTTGCTCAATAAGAGTGAAATGATTTTCAAAATGCATTTCATTTAGATAAAACATGAGTTGGGTATTTGAAATGATTTTCAAAATACATGCACATACTTCAAAATTCATAAATATAGTTTGCAAACTCTTAGAGTTGTTTGGGAACTTGTTCTGCATAGTTTTAATGCATTTGTGGTCGACCTGACAAAAGTGTGGACGACCACAAATCATGCGGTCGACCAGACTTCTCAGAGTATCGTCCGCAGGCTGTCCAGAGTTCTCTGGAACACTTGCGGATGATGGAGCGGTCGACCGGACTTCTGAGCTCATCGTCCGCAGGCTGTCCAGAGTTCTCTGGAACATTAGCGGATGATGGTACGGACGACCCTCTTAATTTGCGGTCGACCGCACTTCTCCTGAGTGGGATTCAAACAGCCATTTTTATGACCGTTGGTGCATACATATAAATACCCAATCGTTTAAAAAACTCATATCATCACTTTTTGAGCGAAAATCTGATCCTAACACTTCATAGAACCTCTGGAGATTATTTTGAAACCAAATCTTAACATTCATTGTGAAATTCATCAAAGTGAGATTTATACAAAATCATTGGGGTTCTTGAGCAACTTACAAGAAAACATACTCAAAGAGGTATTTATGCTTTACATTGATATATCTTCACATTAAGGTGATTTCATATATCAAACTCTTCTTATTCATATCTTGATTGATTTTTTCAAGGTTGCATGAGCTTAAAACTCTAAGGGTTAGAGTGAGCCTTGAACCATAGAAAACTGTGTTTGTGTTAAGAGCTTCTTTTTCATTAATTGTTGTAATAGAGATAGGTGTGTAGACAAGGTTATAGTAAAACTCAAAGTGTTGAGTGAACCTTGGTTGGTTAAGAGGTTTATGTTGTAAAAACCTAAGGGAATTGGGTGAGCCTCTATTGTATTCTCTCTTACTATATTAGTGAAAGGTTTTGTGAAATCTTGAGTAGATAGCTCAAGGTAGTGGATTAGGTTTGTTGGATAAACCGAACCACTATAAATCTTTGTGTTCATTGCTTCTTTTCTTGAACTCATCTTTTCATACTTTGGTTGAACACCAAGTGTTTGATATTTGTTATCTTAGAAAGCTTGTTTAATTTAAAGAGGAAAAATCGGTTAAAACCTAACACCCCCCCTCTTAGGTTTTTCAATTCTTATTCAGTGGTAATATTTTCGTTATGGTTAAATATTGAATACGATACTAAAAAAAAAAAAAAATTTTGAATGCAAAATTAAATTTCAAAAAGTTTCAAGGGATTAGATTGCCTACACCGAGAAAATTATACTATAAGCTTAGGCTTCTTTTATGTATTATTGGGAAATGGATCGATCTCGTAGCATATAATATTTTTGTTTGTCTTTTTATCTTTTTGTTTTTTTAGGATTAAGATTTTTGTCTCTTGTTTTTTTTTCTCATAAAAATAGATTAATATATTTTTAAAAAGTTAATCGTAAATTACCTAAAAACCCCTTAGGGTTGATCACTTAAAAGAAAAATGTTAACTAATCAATTTGGATGGATTTATCCAATTTGATCAAATTTGGAAGAGAACATCCAAATTGACCATACGCCAAAATATTAAAATGCTAGGGATTAATAATTGAAGAAAAAATGATAATGGCTCTATTGTGAAATGACCAAATGTTAAGGGCGAATTGCATTAATACTATCATAATAAAATATAAATTGTATAAGTCATGAAATGAATATCCTTAAATTTAAAAATTATTAGTAAAAATTTAAATGAAATATGTGTATTTTAAAACAATAGGCATTCAATTCTTCACATCACAAAAATAAAATATAGTAATATAAACATTCAATTCTAGAAAAAATCATAATATAAAATATTACTCCTTCCATCCTTTTTATAAGATGTTTTAAGGAAAGATATACAAATAAAAAATATTTTAATTATTCAATACCATTATTTATTTAGTAATTCTTGAAAAAAATATATTTGTTCTATCTTTCTCTCTCTCAATAAGTAATGATACATAATAATTCTAAAATGTAACAAAACATCATATAAAAAAGGATCGATGGAGTATATTAATTTTATCTTTTCGAAGAAAACTTACAAGAAACTATTTAAAAGGAGCTTTTATAGTAGTTTTTAAATTATATTTTGACAACAGAACAAAAAGGAAAACAACTCCAACAAAAAAAGTATAAAATTGGCAAGTGTAATTAATAGTAAAACAATTTCACCTATAACCTCTTACGAAACATTTTATACAGCCATAAGAAATATGCTGAGTGCATTACTGTACCTAGTATTTATTCATCTTCAAATATGGAATAAAACAATGATTGATAATTTTACCCTATTTTTATACCCAGAATAGGATTTCACCCTTAACCATGAATAACAAAGACTAGTAAGGCTTTATAAGAGTAAATGGAAATAGGTACAGTACTAGATTAATCTAACCTGGCCAACCATTCTTTCCACCTTTACAATATAAGGTTTCTAAAAGTATACTGCTCGCTATAATTTCCTTAACCACACAATTAAAGAAACCACAAACAAAGCCGAAATAATGCACACAGAGCAAAAGAAAGTTACCAAAATCATTTAACATCCTAACAACTGTGTTAGATACACATCTGGTATGTTTTTCCCCCTTTAACCTAGAAGGTTTTTTCTTTCTATGAAATGGGTAAATGGGAAGGGAAGGGAGCATTATATGAGAAGTCTGGAATGGAACTGCAAAACCGTCTGACGGCTGGAATCAACTAGGAATAGAGTCACAATGTCCAATTCCAGCTACCGCACTTTTGGTTCTGCAAGCTGAAAAGGATGTTCATGTGAGAAGGTGATGAAGCTAATAAATACATGCGTATAGACCATGAAAGCACTGTAATATTTCAGTACAATCAGATTCAGGGATCTCTTAGTGAACTGAATAGCCCCAAAAGCCAATATGAAATTGCAATAAATGAATCTTATATTCCCAAATGACAGAGGGAAAATACTACCTAGGATACATATCTAATATGGTAAAAAAGCCATAATCATCGATATGCGCATGACCATAGCATACTAGTCTATCTTGTCATACCTAAAAGTAAATCAAGAAGATGGGCGATAGGCTGAACATGACCATGGCTCATCAAAATAAAAAATTTAAACTGAATCCTAAAGTAACGATTTTTAACGGTTCACATTTCGGTAAGGTTCGGTTCCAGCCAATTTTGACAAGGTTTACGGTTTCAAACAGTTACGATTATGATTTTAATACGATTTTGATTTTGATTTCAAAAAAATTCAAAATTTCACAGTAATTTTTTTAATTAAATAAATAAAATTTTGTTATTAAAATGGGTTAATTTTGTTTTAAAAAATTAAACTATCATTTGAGAGTATAGATATAATCAAAACTTGGTAGTTCTCTACGGTTTTACCAGTAAACGTTTTCTTACCTCAATTGATTATACATGGCCTTTCAACTTAATTCAATAAAACACTTTTTTGACAACAAATATCAACACTTGGTGTACTAGTTATGTGAGTAAAAATGTGTTCAAATAAAATGCAGAAAGTAGAGCAATGAACACAATGATTTATAGTGGTGATTTATCTAACAAAACCTAATCCATTTATTGAGTAACTACTTAAGGATTTTACCAAATTCCTTCACTAATCAAATGAATAAGATTACAAAAGAGGCTCGCCTAATTCACCTTAGGGTTTTACAAATAACCTCTCAACCAATCAAGGTTCACTAACCCTTGAGTTTTACAACACAAACCTTGATTATACAATATAACCACCACTCTCCTTAGTGAATCCTAACAGAACAATTCAAGGTTCACCCAAAAGTTTTACAAACAAACTTGGAAACAAAAAACCTACACAAGGCTCACCCTAACACTTAGGGTTTATGCTATGCAACCTGATACAATTACAATCAATAATAAAAGATAAAGAGTTTGATAGATATCACCTTAATGTGAATATATATCAATTTGAAAAACAATCACCTCTTGAGTAATGTCTTGCCAAGATTGCTCAAAATTCACCTTTGAATGTAAAAACCCTTATTGAATGATTTTAATAAGATTGATGTTTAGAAAGGGTTTTGGACTGTTTCTAAAATGTTATAGGATCAAGATATACAATGTTTTTGCTCAAAATTTGTTCTTAGAAAGACTTCCAAAGGTTTTGGTATTATAGGTTTCTCCTAACAGTCAAAAATAAAGTTGTTGGAAACCCACGAACATTTGTGGTTGACCAGTGCATCGTTCGCATCATCATCCGAAAGCTCATTGAACAACCTTCAGATGATGATTTCATCTTGCGGTTGACCTCACCTCACTTGTGATCGACCGCATGGTCGTCCACAAGTTGACAGATGAACGAATTTGACAACACATGCATCCACAAGATAAACTAACTTGTAGGACGATACCTGAACCACTTTAGGTCGACTGAAACATGTTCATTTGTGTATCAACAATACTCTAACACACAAATGATGATTTCAATCAACCATATAAGTTATGGTATCAATCCAACAAGAGTTTATGAACCATTTAAGTTTTGAAATCACATTGCATGGTCTTTGAAATACCAAAACATATTTTAACATATTAAAAACATTTTGAAATAACGTTTTAAATTCATAGAGCAATCTTTAGAAACCATTACTCAATTAGAGGTAAAACTAGAGATATCAAAATATATAAACTCTAAACTATACATCTTGTTCCTATCTAATCCAATAAGAGCTTGTCTTCAAATCTTGATAGTCTTGTATATTTCCTTTCCTTGAAAACTTGAAATATTGTCCTTACATGGATTAAATCATGAATCCAAAAATTCTATCACTTGTCAACAAACAGACATTAGTACTCATCAATGTTTGTCATTAATCAAATTAAGACATTAAAAGCTTTAGGGCTTTCAATTCCAAAAAAATTAGATATATTTCTCCAAACAAATTAATATTTTTTTAAATATAAGGTTTTATCATAATTTCATCATAAAAACAAAATATATATATCTAGTATTCTTGTAAACCTTATATTTAATTCGGTGATAAAAAATAATTACAATTAGATTTATTATAATATTCATCTGTTCTTTCCATAAAAATGATAAAGCGTAACATGGTATTGGACAACAAATAATAGTTGTTTAAAGCTTACAATAAGAGTTTTGAAACATTTCAAAAGTTTGAAATTTGAAAAGATAAAATTAATTTATTTTATTTTACATAATTATGGTATAATGGTGACAAGACTAATGTATAAAAAATAAACATGACATGTCAAATAAAATTATATTTTAACTCTTTTTAAGGTTTGAACCGCCGATTCAATGGTTCATGAACCACAGGTTCACAATTCATCAAAATGAAAAATCTAAATTGAAATCGAAAATCGCTAGTTCATGAACTTTTATCAACGTAAACCTAGTCAACGGTTTGTGAACCATTGAACATGGTTCGGTTTAGATTCGTCTTCCAATTCATGTTCAACCGTTGTCGGATCTACCATTAGCGTATCTTTCTATTGATCATTTGAGTCGACTAACATATGATGGGGAAGTATCTCCAATATCTGACTTATTTTCTAATAAGCATCTTTATGCATTGCATAAACCTTGGTATATTAATATGGTTAATTTTATTGTTATCAAATTTTTCAAATAATGTATCTAAAGCTCAATAGGATAAAATCAGGAATAACTCGAAACATTACCTTTGAGATGATCCCTACTTTTTCAAAATATGCAGATGTACTCCAAATAATGAAATTCAATCCATATTGAATTTTTGTCATACTTTTGAATGTGGATGTCATTCTGATAAAAATCGAACAGCTAGAAAGATTCTTGAAAATGAATTCTATTGGCCAACTCTGAACAAAAATGCATATATTTTGTTAAATCTTGGAATGAGTGTCAAAGAGTTGGTAATATACCTAAGAGAGATGAAATGCTTCGAAAACTATCTTAGTTTGTGAACTTTTTGATGTATGGAGAATTGATTTCATGGGTCATTTTCCTTTATCTTTTGGAAAAACTTACATTTTACTTTTATTGTAGTGGATTATGTATCCAAATAAAATGAAGCTAAATCACTATGCTGATTTAGTGGTGAACATCCATCTTTTCCCAAAGTCTATATAGGTTGGGAAATAGTAGTAATTCAAAGAAACAGAGAGGTAAAAGAATGAGAGTTGCTATAAATGTGTTAGATGGAATTGTGATACCAGTTGTCGTTCACATGGGTATTTATTCAAAAATCAAAAAGACAATTTTTTTCATTAAGAATAGACTGAGTAAAGAATCGTTAGATAATATCATGTTGACTCTGGATTCGCATTCTAGTGGATACATTCAAATGGAGATTCTCGACTTATGAAAACAATTCAAATTGAACAAACTCCAGTACACTTTCATATATGAATTTAAACGACTATGTTTGCCAATTTTTAAGAAAGTGGATGAGAACTATATCTCCAACTTGTAGAAGACGTTTAAACCGTTATTGTACATGAAACTAGAGAAAGATGTGAATTACAATCACAACTGTTTGTTTTTATTGGTTTTTCCTTTATTAGTTTTATTTGTTTTTTTGTAGTGTGTAACAATCACTTTTCAAGCTGTTACTATGAAAGGTCCATCCATAAAAAGTCAAACAAACATTGTAGTTTTTTGACATACTACTGTGGTGCTACTTTTTGCGCACCTTGCTGCTATCTGAAAAACCTAAGAGGGGGGGTAAATTAGGTTTTATTCGATTTTTCTTTACCTAATTAAATCAATACTTCTACGACAACAAATATCAAAACTTGGTGCTCAAATAGTGGTGAAATAATGTGTTCAAATAGTTTGCAAAAATAAAACAAAGAACACAACGATTTATAGTGGTTCGGTTTATCCAACAAAACCTAATCCACTACCTTGAGCTATCTACTCAAGGATTTCACAAAACATTTCACTAATTTAGCACAAGAGATTGTAAAAGAGGCTCATCTAATTCACCTTATGGTTTTACAACACAAACCTCTTACCCAATCAAGGTTGACCCAACTCCTTGAGTTTTACAATACAACCTTGATTACACTTATCTCTAATACAACAATTAATGAAATAGATACACTTAAGACAATCACAATTATCTATAATTCAAAGCTCACTCTAACCCTTAGAGTTTTAAGCTCAATGCAACATTGAATAAAACTTACAAGATGAGAATAAGAAAAGTTTGATATAGATATCACCTTAATGTGAAGATATATCAATTTGAAGCACAAACACCTCCTTGAGTAATACGCTCCCCCTTACAATATGCTAGATATTTGTAAGATATCACATATAGCATATAAAACATTTATAGTTTGATGATATCAAGAAATATATTAAATGAAACAATTTTAGGACAAATATTGGATCTCATAATGAAAAGATTTATTGTAAGTATATGAGATCACTTCCTAGCTTATATAGGCTTAAAGGAGCCTATTTTCCACTAACTCTGTATCCTCCTTCCTTCCAGTTTTAAAAACTTATAGATAGAATATAAAAACATTTATAAAACTCTCCTATCAATATGCATTAGTTTGTCAAATTATGACAGAGTTTCCTTTGCAACTCTTATAAAAACCATTTTCACAACACAAATTTAACAAGCAAAAAGAGATGAAATATATCACATAACGCCAACCCGACCATCAACACACATTTCCTATTCTCCTTCAATCAATCAAAAACAGAATTAATCAAGGATAGTCATACTTCACCTTTTAGAGCGATTGTATCTTTTTAATCTTGGTTTTGATAAACTTGATTTTGAGTCATTTCAATTTTCCTGAAACACATGGTTAGTTTCATTACAATTATATATTGCAATCAACATTAGTTTTTCTCCCCCTTTGTCATCATTCAAAAAGAATGGATAGTTTGGAATAAAGTCCCTAAGTCAATTAAACATAAAGTCCCTAAACTATCATGGGAATAATAATGCATGTATGAAATAATGCATACAATAGAGTTTAAAGTTAGGTAGCTAGAAATGTGTACAAAATAGAAAGAGACTATATCGTAAGTCTTCTCATATAAACTTTGGTTGTAGAAGATGAAGGTCCAGCAGGCGGGGGCATGTCACCATGAGAAAAAGGTGGCGACGGTGTAGAAATATCAACTTGAACACCTTGAAGCGCTTCAAGGTAATACTTGATATTAGTTATTCGATGTCATAGTACTTCACCATTGATGCTAGATCTTCGATATTTAAGTTAAGTGTCTTGAAGTGATGTCGAAAGTGCTGAACATCAAACCAATCTGGGATGAGAGTTCTTCCAACGCATTCTAGATGGCGGGATGTGAAATGGATTCTTCTTCCTCCCCAATTTTTACTTTTCCTTTGGCCTTCTTTAATTCCAGGGCCTCAGAGAGAATATCTTCTTCCTCATAAGATGGAGTGATTGTTTAACGCCTTGTGATCCGTCAGCTTCTTCCAAGACAACAAATTCTTCACATAACATCTTCTTCAAAGATAATTGATTGATCTTTGCCATTAAATTTGTTGTCTCCTTTTTTACCATAGAGATCTCTTCTGGAGACATTATTCTTCAAATCCCATGTGCCATTGAGACATAAAGCCTGTATTCTCTTGAAGGATGCAAATTGAACTTGGGCACATATTTTGTGTCTTCAATTTTGGGAATGGAACGTTGAAGAATCATAAGACTTTGGTTGACAATCGTCCATAGGGCAAGATTTTGGGAACGTCTTCCCTAATTCTTTTCACCAACAGATACATGAGGAACATATGCATAAAAAGACTGTAGTTTATGTCCTTCAGTTAATATGAAAATGTTTAGTACACATATGATGAAAGATGCGATGCTAAAAATAAATACATTGGCTTCTCTCTTGACTACGTTTACAAAGGATTTTCCTTGTGTGAAGATCTTTTCAAAATCAGCAGTAGATAAATTCTTGTGTCTGATCTTTTGGTGAGTATTGAAGTACTTAATCCCATCAAAAAAAATATCTAATATTTCATCTAAGCTAATAGAAGTAAAATGAATATCTATCCTATTCACTCTTGAAACATAAGTAGTCCTAATGTCAAACTCACCTTCTTTTCTATCACTTTTTCAAGATTAACAAAAAATTGATACACAAGATCACTGTATAATATGATACTATCCCATCATTGTCAAGCCACATATTTGAGAATTCTATCAAAAAGAAACTCAAATCTATCAATTGTACTCACAGAGATTACTTGACATTTTTTAGGTAATCGTTGTAACGAGCCTCATGATGCTTGCTTATGAAGAGTTAAGTAAAGGCTGTCATTGTTCTTTTCTTCTTGGGAATCTTGAGCCATTTATGTTTTACCCTTGGGAGTATTGTTTTTTGCCATTTCTAAGGTTTGGAATTTCAAAAATCAAGGATATGGATGATGAATAAGTGAATTGAAGATGAAATGGGTGTATTTTGTAATGGGTTATAAGAATTTGAAGAGATGCGGCTGATAGGTGAAGAGTGTGGATGATTGGAAAATGAAGAGTTGCGTCTGAAAGAGGTATTTTGTAAACGATCCTACAGGTACGGTCGATCAAATCATCGTCCGCTGCATCGTCCACATACTGAATTCTTTTTTCTCTGGAAACTTTGCGGTCGATGATTTGTAATCTGCGATTGACCGAAAGTTTGAAATTCGTCGTCCGCAAGTCCTCTGTCTACTTTGAGTCAATGATTTGTAATATGCGTTCAATCGAAAAATTTGATATAGGTCGTCTGCAAGTCCTCTATCTACTTTGCAATCGATGAGTAATAATCAACAGTCGACCGGAGATCTTGTTATGATCATCCGCAAGTCCACTCTGCTCTTTCTGTGGATAACAATTTTCTCATATGCGGTCGACTACATCTACATTGGGTATCATCCGAACAGAAAGAAAAAAATTGGTTTGTCATGCTATACAATAACACACGTTAGAAGAATGATATACCAATATCCAAGAGTTTTTCTCAAGTAAACAAAACCTTTTCTTGGGCAAAGGCTTTGTGAATATATCAACTAATTGATCATCCGTAGGTACAAAATCAAGTGATATTTCACCTTTTAAAATATGGTCACGTAAGAAATGATGTTTAGATCTATAGGCTTAGTTTTGACATGTTGTATAGGATTCTTTGGTCAGATTAATGGCACTAGTGTTATCACAATGATAGTAATACAATCAAAGTTCAAGCCCATAATCTTTCAAAGTAGTTTTATTACAAAACATGTGCATCACAACTACCCATGGAAATGTATTCAGCTTCAGTGGTTAGAAAGAGATACACAAGTTTGTTTCTTACTATACTATGTGTGATAAAACAAAAAATAGAGTATTTTTATTGTGTTATTTATGTTTAATTTCATTTAAGTTATGTTATTTTATGATTATTTTACATTTCATACTAATATTTTTTTGTTTGTAGCGTTTTTAGATATTTAGGTGTTTTTGTAAAAAAAAA
>SRSM01000035.1:0-41725 GCA_019593545.1 Apocynum venetum | reverse complement strand
ATCAGGTCAAATATCTTAATTTTGCTTAAAATTGAATGTCTATATTTTTATTAATAATATCCAAAATTTAATGTTCACATTCCTAAAATAAATATATTTTTATTTAAATTTCAATAACAACATCTTTAATTAAGAAATTTACATCTCACTAATTAATACTCTTACCACTAGAAAATAAAACAAGGATAAGATGTTAATTTTTTTTAAGATAGAGATTCTTCTTAATTTTTATATGACATCAAATGTGAATATTCAATTTCGGATGGTGGGAGTAAACAGATTGAAAACTAAAAAAATTGTTATACATTACATGTCAAATATAATAATGTTAGGGACTAAATTCAACAATGTTTCCTCAAAAGCTTAAATACCAAAATATATAACTTTTAAGAAAAAGACACCCAAAAAACTCATTGAATTAAATATAATAGGAGTTGAAAAACTTTCATTAAATTCTTAAATAACTTTAGTTTGAAAGGTATAATGAGAAAAAAAATTGTAATAAATGCTAGTATGATTTCATAACAAAATATTTTTTAAAAAAAATAGAAATATCAAAAAGTTTACAAGTAAAAAATGGATTAAGCACTTCCTTCATTCGAAGAATATGGTATTTAATATCTGATAGAAGAAGTATAAAATAGAATTCAATTCATGTCTTGTTATATTTTAATTTAAATAAAAATCAAATAATTTATGTTTTGCATATTTTTTTACATATCTTAGTTTTTTTCACTTTATCAAAGTACGTACTATTCTCTTTCTAAATAAAGATAGAATATATGGTTTTTTTCTCCAAGTCTTTCATATTAATGAATTAATTTTTGAAATATATTGCCATAATAAAATTTGATAATCAATCACTTTACTCTGTCCTTTCATTAAAATAATTTACTATTTCTAAAGTTGACTTTTTAATTCATTAATCATATGTTTAAAAGGAAAAGAGAGAAAAAGTAATAATTAACGTATTGCATTTTATTTAAAAAAATAAATATTAAAATATTTAGATATTTAATACTTTACATTATTAAATTTAACAAATTCTTAGTATATACTAAAAAAATATTGTTTGTTTGATAAAATAACATCACTTATGATTTTTTTATCATTTTTTGTATAATTTACTTATGTACTTTACATTTTTTTGTATAATTTATTTTATCAATACTTTACATTATAAATTTAACAAATACTTAATATGTACTAAACAAATTTATTTGGTTAATAAAATAATATCACTTATGATTTTGATTTTATGAAGACTATATATATTCATAATAGTATTAAGTACTAAAAGTACACGTAGAAAAAGATTGAATATTTATGGTAAAATAATATTGAGTATTAAGAATACATTATAAAAATTAATTATAACTTTTTAACTTTGATAAAATTATCACAATATTATTAATTTAGTGAGTTATGACATATAAATTTATTATTTTTTTATAAGTACGTAAATTTTGCATATTAAAGAAAAAAATTTAACCATTTATAAAAATATTAATAAAAATGTTATTGAGATAGAAATATATTATTAAAATAAATATTTAATTTTAGATACTTTAAAATAAAATTATTGGTAAATATTCAATATTTAAGTACGTAAATATTTGAAATTTTAACAAATCGAAACTGGAACTGGATTCAATGAATCACCGGTCAAACGAGAATGGAATAATGAGACTATTGACTTAATTGCCAAGCCAAGACTTATTCTTATCTGTGTCTGTCTGAGTTGACAATTTTACCCTAATACTACACGACAAAGCTAGCTGGTAGAAAATCATTGATAAACCAAACAGTTCGGGTACTAATGTCTTTTTGACTTAGACCACAATCTTTGTCGCATAGTGCATGTGAGAGTGACAAAACAAAGCACGGGGCCTCGAATCTCGATATCTATCCAAGGGGCACTGCATAAATTTCATTTTTAGCATGTGACATGTTTAATTAGTGCTTAAAATTAATTAAAATAAAATCTATTTTTTGTATGAAATTAAATATTTATATTTTAAAAAAAATATTTGAAATTAAATAATATTATTTATAAAAATAAAACAAAATTACATTTAAAGTTTGACTAATAAGCTCTTAAATTAATTTAATTTATTTATATTTCATTTACTAATTATCTCGTTATTAATCAAATTTAAAATAAGGATAATGATTAAATTAAGTTAAAATAAATACAATATCTACTTTTAATACTGTAGATATTTTTAAAGAAAACAGACATAGATTAAACTTAAATTACTAAATAGGTATAAAATAAGAAAAATCAATATTGATGCATTTTAGAAGTACAAAATAATAAATATTGTGAGTTTGTGAGGCAATATAAATTGACCAAAAGACTATTCTTTTGAAATTGAGGGAGTATCAATCAATCTGGTGGGTATAATACCAAATATCTTTCTTTTCAAAAATTAAATATTTATTTTGATTTGATACAAAAATTTGTATTAGAATTTTGAATTGAATTTATTGTTTTGTTTTTTAATATAATTTTTTTATGTTTGAATAATAATTTTTTATTAGGAATTGAAAGGAATTTTTTTTTTAAAGTTAGAGAATTGAAAGTAATTGTTTTGGAGTTAGGGAATTGAAAGTTTGATAATAATATGAAATATAATTAATAAATTGTTTGAAATTGTGTTTTTAATTAAAAAGTAATGGAAAAAAATATTTTATATGAATATGTGAGACTCACTTATTGGGTTAGATCAAAATTTAGAATTTTGATGTGATAGAAATTTTGATGGTAAAAAATTGTTGATAAAATTGGGAGAAATTTTAGTCCAAATATAGCAAGTGACTCTTTAAACTATAAGTAGACTGTTATGTTGTCCAATATTATCATTGTAATTAGCAGTAGGATTGTTAATGGATATGAATTTTACAATATTAAATTAAGGATACAATTTTAGATAGAAAATAATATTACGGTAAAAGTAGAAATTAATTTTAAATTTGCAAAATAAAAATGTAAATATTAATTTTTTGACAAAGTGAGTATAAAACATAATTATATTCATAACTTTGACAACAAGTTGTTATTTCTTAAAATTTAATTACAATTATATTAAAAAAAATTCTAAAAAAGTTAAAATGTTAAATTTTGAAATTAAAGCTCATTTAATAATTGTGTTTTTACTTAAATTGCTTACAAATCACAACATTAAACCTGTTTTTTAAAAATGAAAAATTTCTTATAGCGATGCATTTTTAAAAGTTAAAATTTTTATTTATGTCGTAACCCCTAAAATATCCATGTTAACAAAAATAATGACTTTAATTTTCATGAACTAATATATTTGGTATAAAGTTAATAAATTATAATATTTGAAATACAAACCATAGATGGCCAATATCGATAAACTTGTTTCGAAGGTTTTTCTTCTTTTTTAAAATTATATTTATAATTGCAAATCTAAATATATTTTAAAATGTTTCCCAAGTAAAATATAAATTTAAAAATTGTCAATTTTTAGACTTTTGTGAATTATGAAATACTAATTAATGCAATATTCAAATTAGTTTAAAATGAAACTATTCTTTTGAGAACTTTTAGGCATAAAAATCTAAAATGCCATATCCAAACTATACGTGTTCAGATTTTAAACATTTTAGAATTCAATTTTACCTAATAGTTCATACTTTACTTTTTCTTTTCTTTTATTGATAAGCAAGACTGCATTAAAAAGAAATAAGAAAGTTACACAACAGGTTACAAACTCATGCCAACAAAACAAAAAATGGATAAATATACAGAAAGTATAAAAACAAAGCAAACACCCACCAATCTTCATGTCATCATCATCTCCCACGTCTCTATCTTCATAGAATCTCAAGCTTTCTCCATTTGGATCCTTAAACAACAATTCGAGAAACTCTGGGCATATTAGTGGCTTCACAAATTTGCCTAAGAGGGAGATAAATAGTTGAGAAGGGATCCATATCTGAACTGGATAAATAAACATCTCTCATAGAAGAGAGAAACAAATATCGATTTACAAAGATCAATGGCCAACCATGAAAATACATTGTAGAAATAGAAGAAAATAACTAAAAAAATCATATTTTTAGAGTTTGTGGATAAAATACAAATTGAAATAACAAGAAAAAAAAAATAGTAGATCCAACCAAGATCAAAACTCTAGTGGAAGCCATAGTCTTAATTTAACATGAGAAGACTGACTCACGGTGGCGTTATAGAGACTGTAGGATAGAGTAAAAAGAAGAGAGAGCGATTATTATTTTTGACAACAACTACTTTCTTTCTATACACTTAGTCCCGTTTTTATGTTAACTTGAGCTTAATTAATGTCATTGCAAAGTCTATGAACAATGCCATTTCAAGTGATTCCTCAAGGGCTGTTCAAGAACTACACCCCATAAAAGTTGGTTTTCCCTACTTGGATATGTAGCAATGCAAATTAGATCTTCACCCGTTTCTTCTATATTCTAACTTAAAAAAGAACTTGTAATATTCCTGCCCATTTGATGGCTTAATATGCATTACAAACATATGACTTAGATATGGTTACAAACCAATCCTCTTGTAATCTTATTAGCTATTGAAGTTGATATAATGGAATGAATTGTTCATTTTTCTTAAGAGCATGTTTGAATAGCCATTTTTAAACTCTTAAGACATTTCAAAATGAAGTAATTTAATAGACATATTTCAAAAATCTAGAATTTTAAAGTTACTTGTTTGGAAATTTTAAAATTACATAGATTTGTAAAAATAAAATAAAATTTAGATAATTATAGAATTGCGAAACTCTTATAAGTAGGAAAATGGAGAGAAAGAGAGAGTTTAACCAATTTCAGTGGTGAGATTTGGAAGAAAAAAACCTATTTAGATAGTTTTTGAATAAGAGATTTGAGGGGTCTAAAAATGTGCTAATTGTAACATCTCTTTGGATAAAAATACCATGATTTTTTTTTTCTGGAAAAAGCTCTAGAAGAGGGCGCAGATGGCTTGCGAGCATGTAGTGGAGATGGGTGTGCTTGGACCAACCGCTTCTCGCGGTTAGATTACCCAAACAAGAGTTTTGTTATCTAGAATTTTAAAAACCCAAATGAAAAAGAAAGCCCTCCTTAAAAGTTTTGATCCAAACACGCTGGCGTCCTTATTATAGAATTTGATAGAATTTCACATTTCAAGTATCATCAATTTCGAATTTTATGAAACCCATCACTTCAATGAAATTTTATTTTTAATGGAATTTAAAAGAATTTGAAGTAAAAGATATAAAAAAATAATTATTTCGCAAATCCAATACTGACCCCTTGAAATTTTGTGAAATTCATCTCTTTATTGTAAATAAAAATTAACAAAAATAAAATACAAAACATCGTATATATGATCTCAACTTGGTTGTCATAACTTTATATTTATCCTTTTGCATTAATATTTTTTTACACATATATTAATTTGTTTATATGTAATTTTTATGTACAAATTTCTATGTATTTAATTTTAAAAACTCCAATAAAACTTCACCAAATTCCACAAATGTTCATGGCATAAAATTTCATGTAATTGATCTACTTGATTTGGTATATTATACTACTCACACATGAATTTGGTTTGGTTTAGAAAAATTTGTTATTTATTTCATCTTCAAATTATTGTTCAAACTTTATTAGTGATAAAAGTAGGATATTAAGTATAAAAGTTTGATTCATAATTGAAATGTATATAAAAATATATATACATATTTCAAGAAAAATATATACAAAATATAAAATCTAAAGTAAATAATTGATTTAATAAAAAAGTCAATTAAAATTTGATGAATGATTGAGTCGATTTTAAACATATATTTGTTAGTTTGTATATTTTTTTTATGTATAAATTTTGTTCTATCAATTTTGATACAAAAATCTAATAAAATTTCAACAAATTCTACAAAATTCTGTAATATAGAATTCCATGTAATTCTATTGAATCTACTTAATTCTATGTAATTATATTCAAATCCAAACTATCTATAAAAATTCACAACATTTAAAAATTCAATTGAAATCCATGTTAATGATACCCTCTAAATGTTTTTTTATTTAAAAAGTCACACATTTGCTATTATATTTATTTATTCACATGCTAAGTAATTTGCTACCTTATATAGGTACATGATTTACTCAATATGAATTCATATGTCTAATTCAAAGAACCGTAAATCTTATTGATATATATATTTTATTCAATTTGATATGAAATTAAATGCTCATATTTATATTTGAAGATGTGTAGAATGGATAGTTAAAATTTGGTCATATTTATATTCAATTTGATATTTTTCACTTTATTAAAATAAACATACTTTCTCATATTTTCAAAAAAAAAAAAAACGTTAAAAATAAGATATTTACATCCCACAAGTCATTGTGGTCCCACAACTAACCACATAAATAAAAATATATTGTAGTAACTTAGTTAAAATTAAAGCTTCATATTAATTTTATGTTTAATCAAATATGAACATTGAATTTTAAACTAATGGATTGTTTTCAATTTAAACAAAATTAAAACTTAGTATTTATTTCTTGAAGGAATTTAAAATTTAATCATCTGCAAAAGAAATCATAATTTCAAATTTGGAGAAAACAATGTTTCTTCTTTTTGTTAAATAAAATTAATACTATTATTGAACAAGAAGAGATTGCTATAAATATCATTACTATTAATATGATTAATGAAAAAAATCACATAAACTAGTAATATGTAAATTTTTATATTAGGAAATTTGTTAACGAAATTTTAAATGAATTTTTTTTAAAAAGATATTCAATATTACATATATATATATATATATATATACCTTAATATAAAAATTTGAATATTGAATTATTTTATCAGAAGTATTACGGTGCAATATTTATATAAGATTTTAAAAAGCGTTTTAAGGGGACTGGAGATACCCCGATCCAGAAGTCGCTGTTACAGTAATCCATGGGGGACATAAAGTCGAAGAAAAAGGGGATTCTTTATTTATTTTCTCTCTCTATCTCTCTCTCTTCTTTCCTTTTTCTCTTTGTTTTCTTTCTGCAATGTGAATGACTCCTCTTAAAGCGTCCTACTGTTAATATATAATTATTATATATACATATATACAGCAAGAATTTTACTCTCCGTTTCTTATGAAAGTCGGGAGAGAAAATTGATTCTTTTTCGGAATCAGTTTTTGATTTTCCGTCCGTTCAATTTGATCGTGTATTGGTTTGAAGAAGCTGTATAATCATGCTGTCACTGCAGAGCGATCCGCGGCAGTACCAGCAGCAGCAACAAGCACAACAGCAACAACAGCAAGTGCAGCAACAACAGCACCAGCATCAGCAATTGTTGCAGCAGGTTGCGGGAATTGTGCCCTATAATGGCCTTGCTGATCAGAGGAGCGATCTGACCTTTTCCTTGCATAATGATTCCGGAGCCTTGGCCTCCTCCTCTAATATTAAGCAGGACTTGTTGTCTCGAGAAGGTTTTTTTCATTTTTAATTAAGGGTTTTTATTCGGTGAAAAATAGTTGCAAACTCGTCATGTTTTGATTTTTTTTTCCTCTTTATGTTAAAGGTGATGAAAATTTTGTGTTGGCTACCGTCTCTCTGTAATTGTGATTGGAATTTTTGGGATTTTGCGTGAATGAATAGTTCCCTGTGGTAGCGATTGAATGGTATGGTTTTAGGGTTTTTTTATTCCGAATGTTTGTAAATTGGGGGAAATATGAGGTTTTGAGGCTTAAATTGGGAATGGCGTGTGATTGTACGCAATTTTTAATATTTTTTTATGGTTTTTTTTGGGGGGGAGGGGCGCAGGGGGCTCTATCTTGCGTCAAAGTTTTTGGCTTGAGGTGGTTGGGTAGATTCGCATCGGTTTGATGGTATGATGGATATTCGTACTCTGGTTCGTTCTCTGGACTCCTTAGTATTGGGGGGGGGGGAATTTGGGTAAAATCTTGATAAATGGATCAATTATCGATGAAATATTATGTTAGAAAATGAACTGTGAATGAGAATCTGATTAATCTGAGGCAACTTCAGCGTGATGATTCTTTGGTTACCATGTTGCAGTGCTTATCTTTGTATTAAGTTTGGTCACTGTTGGTTGTCAGGCTGGCTTCACTGTCAGTTAAGGAGGTTGCTTTTCACCTGTCTAAAAACAATGAAAAATACTTTTGATCAATGATTAAAGATTTTTATCCTTTTGATCAAGTATAGTTTATATTTTTGAGCTCCATTGTACTTATTGAAAACTGAAGACTCCAAAGGTATATGTTATTTCTCTTGAAGAATAAAATGGGTAAAAGATAGCGTAGCATCTCCTTTTTTTTCCCCTCATTTTTTAGGAAATTTTAACTCACAGAGAAATGCGATACAGAATATAAGAGTGCTTCTTTTATAGATCCTTCAAAGAATAGAATACAAGTAAATGGATATACTGAATTAAGCCCCTTAAGGCTTTTTATTGACACTAGGAATGTAGTTTAATCTTTACCTGTTTTAGTTAGATGTCTGCCTGTTTGCATTATGTGACAACAATCCTTTGTTCTTAATGAATTTTTTATTTAAAATATCAGATAAAAGTGGATATCTATGCCTGAAAAATGAGATTTCTGTTAGTATGACTTCTTCCTGAGATTATTGAATTTTGTCTGCTGCAGTAGATGAAGATATGCTCTTGAACCTTGCTCATCAGAATTACAAAGCTGGGAACTATAAGCTGGCCCTAGATCATAGTATGGCTGTTTATGACAGAAATCCCTGTCGCACTGATAATCTTCTTCTCTTGGGCGCAATCTATTATCAGGTTATCTCCTTTACTTGTGTAATTTTTTTACAATGCCCTTATGCTTTTTCTATTTTTTGGTAGTATGCCTATAACTACTAACCTTTTGTTTTATTTTTAAAATAACATATAAATACTAACCTGATCTTGTGGATTCATTTACTTCTTTGTCTTGAGCTGGATTTCAGTTGCATGATTTTGACGCATGCATCAGAAAAAATGAAGAAGCTATCCAAATAAATCCTGGTTTTGCTGAATGCTATGGAAATATGGCTAATGCTTGGAAGGTAAATCCATCTTCCTAATGGCTTTGTTTTGTATTCTACTTGTGGATAGTTTTACCTGTATGAAAATTAACACCTCGTTCTTTTCATTTTTCCTGTGCACAGGAGAAAGGCAATATAGATGTTGCAATCCGATACTATCTAATTGCTATTGAGGTTTGTCTGCTTCAGAATTATCTTGTTTCTAGTACTGCTATCATGTACTGGTAGAAGAAAATCAAGAGTTGTGGCAGTTACTTATGATAAAAATGGTTTGAGAGAATGAAAGAATAGAACTTTGAAAATAGAGTTTGAACTAATACATTTGTCTGCTCTTGAATGAATACACTTTTCATTGTTCTCCATTTGCAATTATAAGGTACTGATTTTTATTATTTGATCAAACTGTTTCTTCTGAGAATATTATATATTGGTCAGACAGTTTCTTCTGAGAATATTATATATTGGTCAGACAGTTTCTTCTAAGAATATTATATGTTAACTATAACATATTTAGCTTGACAGAAACTTATTTCAAAATGTAGTCACAGGAAATTCATCTATAAAAAGTGACACTAGAAAGAGTTTCCTTTTCAAGAATGTTGGTCTGGAGAATTCTTTAGTTATGGGAGATCATTGACTTCTTGAACATTGAATACAATTGCCACTATTACTTTCCTAATTTCATTTAATGTAGAATTAATTGTGGTAGTCAAAGGTGAATTTCTGAACTTGGGTTTACATAATTCAAATCTTATGGAACTTTCTTCAAATATGTCAGTTACAGCTTGTTCTGTTAGAAATTTCAAGAACATTGGCAACTTCTGATCAGTGTAGTAATTCTTCTCTTCCAGTGAATAACAGAAGGTTCTTTTATATGTTTTGCAGCTTCGACCTAATTTTGCTGATGCATGGTCAAATCTAGCTAGTGCATACATGAGAAAAGGAAGGCTTAGTGAAGCGACCCAATGTTGTCGCCAGGCCCTTGCGTTAAATCATCGTTTGGTAATTCATGTTCAGAAAATAGGTTATAACTCCGAGTTTGTGGTGGGTCTTTCCAATATATTCTAGTTGATGTTCACATATTTGGCAGGTTGATGCTCATAGCAATCTTGGGAATCTAATGAAAGCACAGGGTTTGGTACAAGAGGTAGCCTGATAACTTTAGTTCCTTCTTTTCGATTTTCATTTTTTCTTTGTGGCAGTCTGTTTTGGGCAGTCAGCAGTCTGTCATGTCATACCAACAGCTAATACTGAACATTTGAGAATAAATTCTTATTTGTCTGTAAGTCGTTTTCTAGGGGACTACTGGAGTCTTCCTTGTGATTTTGTAATCTTCAGTTTGGTTTATATCACAAAAAGCCTTTTAGGCTCTGCAACTTAGTTGAATGTAGGCTAGGCTTTCTTTATTGTAGGATTTTTCTGTAAGATCATTTCTACGTTCAAAATTGTGACTCAGTGACTTCTGTTATTCCATGGTCTCTGGTCTTCTTTTCTACAAATTTCATTACTAGTTCAGCGTGTAATTGGATTCAGTGTATGCTTTTTTGATTAGGCATATAAGTGCTATGTTGAGGCTCTACGAATACAACCAACTTTTGCTATTGCATGGTCTAATCTTGCTGGTATTTTCATGGAAGCTGGTGATCTTAACAGGGCTTTGCAGTATTACAAGGTATAAATTTCATAGTTCTTTCTGAGGTCTATTCAGTCATGTGACCTGATCTGGCTGTTCAATCCTTTGGGTTTGTTTAATTGAAAATTGTTTTGGTGCATGCCTGTATTGTATTTATCTAATCCATGTGTTTTTCTTCTTCTTCCAGGAAGCTGTGAAACTGAAGCCAAACTTTTCAGATGCCTACTTGAATATGGGAAACTGCTATAAGGTAAGCCCTTGTGCATTGTGCTAGTAAGGTCGGGTAGCTGGAAATGCCACGACCAGAATCTGGAGAAATACGAGATCTTCTTTCATTTTCCAGGCTTTGGGAATGCCTCAAGAGGCAATTTTGTGTTATCAACGAGCTCTTCAAGTGCGGCCAGACTACGCTATGGCTTTTGGTGAGTTCTTCTTTCCCCATTCCCCCCCCTCCTTTTAGTTTATGATTTTTAATACAAGTTTTTTGGTTAGAGAAACAATAATCAACTGCTACTATCCAAGCAATAAGTAGTGTAATGATCTCTAACAAGTGAGAGGAGAGGAAAGGAGAGGACAGGGAAGAAGAGATGAATGGGTATTTATTGTGTTTTGATAGTTTTTAGGAGGGAAATAGAAATGACCTATTAATTTACACTTTTATCCATATTTTTGAATTAGTATAATTTTCTTGAAATAAGATTTTTTTAGTCAATTCAAAAAGAGAGATTAGGGTAATCTCTTTTCCTTCTATTTCTGCCCACTTTTAGATGGAAACGAAGTTGAACCTTTTAAGCTGAACTCAATCCCTTCATTCCCCTTCTTTTCCATGCATATAAAGGAAAAAAAAAGAAAAAAGAAAAAATCAAACACCTATATTCTTCGCTTGTCCTTTCCCTTACTTCCAATTCCTTCAGTTCAAAAACAGCATTAGTTAATAAGAAATGCATTTCCTTGGCTTTGTTTGATTTCTGTTTAAGATTAGTTGATCTGCCTGCATTAATGGGTCTTTTGAATTCCCAGTGGTATGGGATGTAATGCCTTAGCATGATTTTCGCATTGGGCTTGATGGTTATAAACATTTTTTTTCTCTGCAGGCAACTTAGCTAGTGTGTACTATGAGCAAGGCAACCTGGAATTGGCAATACTCCATTATAATAGAGCTATTAATTGTGATGCTGGATTCCTGGAGGCATATAATAACTTGGTTGGTGTTCTGTTGTCTCTTGCCTTTTTGTTATATGTCTGGGTAACTGGTAAGCGTACATCAAAAGGTTTGCATCCAATGAAACTCAGGTTTTCTGTTTTATTTGTTGTTAGGGAAATGCACTAAAAGATGCTGGCAGAGTTGAAGAAGCCATACACTGCTATCGTGTAGGTTTCATTTTGTTTGTTAAATTTTTATTCTATTTAAATTCTCTCCTAAAATCTATCTGATCCTTTTTTTTCTCTTTTGTCCTAAAGCAATGCCTTACTCTCCAACCAAACCATCCTCAAGCACTTACCAATCTTGGTAATATTTACATGGAATGGTAAGCGCTCAGAGTCTCATTTTTCCTGATGGAAATCTGGGTGGTTGATTGATCTATTTAGCTGTTTTCTTGGATTCTGCTACAATTCTCTTTTTTTTTAGGGAGTGATTTTCACACTCCATTTTTAGCTTCTTTTTGTTATGCAACAGACTATCTTACCATATTTACAAAGTCAAGCTAACCCATAAGTTTATAGACTGATATATCCTTTAGTGTAATTAAAACTTTTCTTATTATTTCCTAACAACAATAGATTTCTAAAAGTACAAGACAGTAGGAAGAAATTCTCGGAAACTAAGACTTGGTTGATTTCCTATATGATTCAGTGAAAGAACAACGGTGGGAAACCAGGAGGCACTAATAGAGAGCTAGAGACTTAGTGTTGGATTTGGACTCACCTCTTTGATTTATTTTGCTAGAATATGAGTATCACTAAGATTCTTTCCATTTTTCCTATGGTGGCTTGACATCTTTCTGAGTGTTCAAAGTTTTTTCTTGGTCATATTCATATAGTTTAGCCAAAATTACTCACTATGAAGATGGAGATAGAGATGAACATTTCAAGCAAAGATTGATTGTCCACACTTGGAAAGATGTCAAGTGATTACCTGGTTTTCATTGATGAACTTCATTAATTATAAAACATCATGATAAGTATATTGTTTTTCAAAATTCTAGAATTTCTGAGCCTAGACTGTGAATGGGACATTTATTACACAAAACATGAACTAGTCATGGAACTTCTTAAGGTCAGCTTTGATTTATTACAATGGATAGAATTAGCTTTTGCTTGATAACTGGAAGGATGGGGAGTAAATGAGCTAAATGGTTAAATTGTTCCTATTGTTGTTAATTATGTTTATGATGTTGTTAATATTATTATTACTTTGTGTTGCGATTTCATAGGAACATGACCAATGTTGCTGCACAATGTTATAAGGCAACGTTAACTGTGACCAGCGGTCTCTCTGCTCCTTATAACAATTTAGCAATAATATACAAACAACAGGTAGACATTCTTGTGAATTCTAAGTTTTAATTCTTATAAGAGAAGCTTTGTTGCTAAGTCTCTTTTCTTTTGTCTTTTTTTGGTGTTGCAGGGCAATTATGTAGATGCAATATCTTGCTACAATGAAGTTCTCAGAATTGATCCTATGGCTGCTGATGGACTTGTCAATCGGGGCAACACCTATAAGGAAATTGGGAGAGTTAATGAAGCTATTCAAGACTACTTAAGAGCTATATCCATTAGGCCTGCAATGGCCGAGGCTCATGCAAATTTGGCTTCAGCATACAAGGACAGGTATGTCTATAGAGACTGAGGAGATTTCAAACTTGAGTCTCTCAGGGTATGAGTGTAATTGATTGAATATGCTCTATCTGACGTTAATTTATTTATCTGGAATATGGTATAGTGGTCATGTGGAACTAGCAATCAAGAGTTACAGGCAAGCATTGATCCTGCGTCCTGATTTTCCTGAAGCTACCTGCAACCTTCTTCACACATTGCAGGTTAGTTTTTCTTTTGAATATGTAGACTTCCGTTTAGTTGTTTGATTAGATTCTAGCTGAAATACCTGGAATTTTGCTTTAAAATTTTCTGACAGAAATCTTGGGGCCTTTTATTATTAGGGAATATCACAATTTATGCCATTAAACTATTTATGATTCATTGTTTATATTGTTTGTCTTTAATTTTATCTTTTGATTGAAAGTTTTGAATCTCTAGAAGAGTCTCCAAAAGTTTGGTAAGGGGAGACTTGAGAAGAAATTTGTAGTGTTCAACAGTGGAATCTTTTTTCGTTTACTTTTTCCTTTAAAATTTTGAAGGTCAACTCTGGAATCTAAGAGTGCAGGCCTTGTGGGTACAGATTTGGTGAGGTTGGGCCCTGGGATATAAATTTGAAGATACGAGAGTTTGATGACATTTTTTTTATCCTTCATTATTTGGTACCTGAATAGCCTGAGTTAATTTCTACGAGAACCCACTATATGCAGTGGATGGCATAAAATAGTTCTTGGGAATTGTTAAGAAATAGTTTAATGGCATAAATCATGATTTTCCCTTATTATTATTTTTTAATGAATTAACGATGGCATAACAAATATGGATGATAGTAGTGTAGCTTGTATATTATAAGACTCACTTGTCATAAATAAAAAGAGTTATTTTCCACCCTCAAAGTGGTAGTTCAAACTATTGTCACCTTGTAAAAACAATGCCTACTTCTTCCTCTCGAGATATGTTATGTTTGACTCTGCCAGCTTTTACTCGTCTTGCATTAGGTGTTCATGTTTTCCTGGAAAAGATAGCTTTTGAGGAGTTCCTTTTTCTCTGTGCCTGTGAATTTAGGAGTTGCATCTGTCTTATTTCTCACAGTCTTAACCAATCATTCCACTTGTGCATAAAAACATTATTTTGGTCAAATTAGAAGTTCAGTTTTAGGGGAACTGAAACTCGTTCTTTTTATAATTTTCAAGTCAGTTCCATAAGAATTTGGAAATAGGAAGTCATGGTAAATAGTCACCTGTTGGTATCTCCTCTCCTCATTCTGGGTCTTCCCAATGGAGGGTAAAAACTTTGTTATATACTGCTTGCTCTTTCTCATAGTTGTCGAAGGTGTCAAGTCATGCCTGCTCTGCACTCAAAAACACAGAAGATAGGTGATTCACTTCTAATTTGGTGACCTGAGCTTATTAAACTGTACAGAACCTTAAAAGTGACTTAGAAAGTGTGCTTTAGGTTTTTATTGGCTTGTTCCCGAGTTTTCAAATACGCACCACTTGATTTAAAGAAGTTCAATATTTCACTAATCAATATCTGGATTACACACGATTAAATATGGAAATTTTATTTCACCATGTGTCCCAGTCCCATGGGACACCTGCTGTTTACTTCAAAGATTGTGCAAGGGGTAACTATTTTTTGGGTAAATGTTCCTCATTGCTTTAGCATTCTTCTTCTGAGCTTCTTGGTTCTTCCTTCAATGATCTGACATCTTGGACCATGCTTGACTAAATGATTTCATCTCTCAATTAAAGCATGCTGATACCAAAATTAAAAAATTGGAAGATTTCTTTGAAGTCTGTTGAAATTGATGAACATTTTGTGCTGTTGAACAAATAACTTATAAGATCCCTGAATGGCATGTCCAGATGCTGTAGATGTTCTTGTACACTATGGATTATAGTCTTATACGTTAATCTTCTCATCTATAGACTTCCTCTGGGTGATAACTTTTGTTTAATTATATTTATGTGTCATGATGTCACGTTTTCAGTGCGTTTGTGACTGGGAGGATCGGGACAATATGTTTATTGAAGTTGAAGGTATACTTCAAAGACAGATCAAGGTTTGTGCAACTATCCTTCCTTTCACTTCCACTATATATTGATTATCGGCTGTTTGATGTATTGGGTATTTTTGGAAAACAACTGCTAACTTCAATGCCAATTTTGGTGATTTTTTCAGATGTCAGTTATTCCAAGTGTGCAACCCTTCCATGCAATTGCCTACCCACTTGATCCAATGCTCGCTTTGGATATCAGGTGATGAATGTGTTTTCATGACTGATGTGCTGATAGCAGCTGCATATGTATCATGCTACTAACTGGCTACTTATTGCAGCCGAAAATATGCTGCACATTGTTCTGTGATTGCTGGCCGTTATTCACTTCCTTCTTTCAATCACCCTGCTCCATTAGCAATAAAGGGTGGGAGTAGGAGTGGCCGTTTAAGGATTGGGTAAGTTCCTAAAAGAAGGATATTCTCTGCTTCTGTTGAGGCTTTGCTTCTCCTTTTGTTTGGATATGAGTGTGTTAATTTTTTCTATCCAGATATGTAAGCAGTGATTTCGGTAACCATCCCTTATCACATCTTATGGGTTCAGTGTTTGGCATGCATGACAGAGATAATGTTGAGGTTTGAAGTTGATTAATTTCTTCTGTGTTTTCTTCTAGATCTTTTTGAAATGGAATTAAGATAACTATGTTTTCTAGGTTTTCTGCTACGCTTTGAGCGCAAATGATGGAACTGAGTGGAGATTGCGAATCCAGTCTGAAGCAGAACATTTTAAAGATGTGTCATCTTTGTCTTCTGATACAATTGCCAAGATGATCAATGATGACCAAATACAAGTCCTTATAAACCTCAATGGATATACAAAGGTATTTTACCATATTTTTTATTTTTGTTTGTCAGTACCATGGTTGACCCTTTCATCGTTTTTCTCCTGAAGTTAACAAATGGTGTTTAAACCCAGCTTATGATGGTTTAATTTGTTATTCAGTCGCATGCTGAGCATGCACCTCTTATTTTCTTCATTTTTATTGATTGAATCTATTATTAGATCCTTCATTCTCTTAGTTGATTTTATTGTTACAGGGAGCAAGGAATGAAATATTTGCTATGCAACCTGCCCCCATCCAAGTTTCTTACATGGGATTTCCTGGCACTACAGGAGCATCTTATATTCATTACTTGGTCACCGATGAGGTGCAATTCTTATCCTCGTCATAGTTTGCTTTTGTACAATGTAATCCTGTGTTGAGCTCCTTACATTGTTTTTGCAGTTTGTTTCACCCATGTGTTATTCACATATTTACTCAGAGAAGCTTGTACATCTGCCTCATTGTTATTTTGTAAATGATTATAAGCAGGTAAACAACTCTGCTTCTGGAATCTTCTCTCTCTTGACATGCCATCCCTCCTCTGGATGGAAAGTTGGTAGGGCAGGGGGTTTTCTTTTTCCTGCTATTCTGATGAATTTCCCTTCTGCAGAAAAATCTTGATGTACTAGATCCAAATTGCCAGCCCAAGAGATCAGATTATGGACTGCCAGAGGACAAATTTATCTTTGCTTGCTTTAATCAGCTCTACAAGATGGATCCAGAAATTTTTACAACCTGGTAAATTTGGTTGGATTTTATTTTTTACTGATACATTGCTGTTTTCAATTGCTGGAGTTTTTTTTAAGTTGCTGGCAAAAGTGTTTTTAAAACAGCTGTTCTAAAAATTAATATATAATTTTTTATTTGTAACAGCATCTATAAGCAAAAGCTATTTGAAATGCATCACTAAGGTAGCTTTTGAAGGAATAGATTTTTCAAGCTAAAAGTAGAAGTGAAAAGCAACCGAGGACAGATCAAATAAGCCTTTAGTGGGGAAAACAACTAAAAGCTGCTTAGTTTAACTGAGAACATGGCTTTAATGTTGTTTAAACACATGTCATATTGACAAATTGAGTTTGGCAGGTGCAATATTTTAAAGCGTGTGCCAAATAGTGCTCTCTGGCTTCTAAGATTTCCTGCTGCTGGGGAGGCGAGGCTTCGTGCATGTGAGTAATTTAATTTTGATTAAAAGTTTATAAGCTGGAGTGTTTCAATCTGATTCCTGCAAGGATTGCTATATGCTTTCAATTTGGTGTCAATTATAAATTGCCTAATCATACTGTGTTTGCTGTGGTTAGATGCTGCTGCACAGGGTGTGCAACCAGACCAAATTATCTTCACAGATGTTGCAATGAAACAGGAACATATTAGACGCAGTTCGTTAGCAGATCTTTGTCTGGACACGTATGTATCTGTTCTCGTTACATTTTTTGATAAAAATCCTTTTTTGAGCAAGCCATTTACTAGATGATTTTCCTTCCCCCCCCTCTTCTGAATGCATCTTTCTTCTTTCCAATAGGCCTTTGTGCAATGCCCATACTACTGGGACAGACGTTCTTTGGGCTGGTCTACCTATGGTGACTCTTCCACTAGAGAAAATGGCTACCAGAGTTGCTGGTTCACTATGTTTGGCCACAGGGGTCGGAGAGGAAATGATTGTCAGCAGGTAAAAGTTTCAGACTTACTTTTTAGGGCAAATTATCCCAGAAAAACCTAAATTTTTCAGAAATCCAAATTTAACACTAAACTATTTTTTGTCCAACTTTAGCAATTTAACTTCTCATTTTGTCCCAATTTAGTACTTCTCTCAAAAAAACTGTTAGTTGGTTTTTGGCATCCGTCATGCGCCATTCACATGACAAATTTAGGGGTATTTTCGTCTACACACAATTACGTTTTCTTCCTCCTTTCTTCTTCCTTTCTTCTTTCTTTTCTTCTTTTCTTCATCTCTAAAAGCCCTAGCCACTGCCATCGAAGTCCAACTTTTTTTCTTCCTCTTTTTCTTCTTCCCTGCAAACCCACCACCAAATTCCAACTTTATTTTTTCTTCCTTCTTCCTTCTCTTTCTTCTTATCTTCTTCTCTGCAAACTCTAAACGTCACCACCATCACTGACAACTTCTCTATGACCATCGTCGAAATTTCACCCATCTCTCATGCACCCCACGCCAACCATGGAATGCAAATCAGATGAACAATATGGCCTTTAAAATTCAAAGAGAATCCAGATCTCCCATGATATTAAATGTGGCTCTGCTTTTACTCCAACCCAGATTCAGCTCCATCTTGGTTATTTTTTTATCTTAAGTGAAGATGGTTGCTTAAAAAAGGGCTTTTGGGTTTCTTGGAAAGGTTAAGTTTTGGCAAGATAAGTCCCATTCGCAAAAGTGCATTGTCACACTGGTGGAACATGGTTGTAGGCAGTGGCAGAAAAGGTGTTTGAGGTTTGCAGGAAAAAAAGAAGGGAAGAAAAACAGAGGAGGAGATTTTTTAAAATGGATGAATAAAATAAGAAAAAAGAGATTTTTGAATTTTTTTAAAGACAAAAAAGCCCCTTAAAACAATAACATGATATGCACACGACGTATGAGAACAGTGTATTAATGGAAGTTTTGGACGGAATGGCTAAATTGGGACCTCGCGAGAAGTTTGAGGGATTTTGTGTTAAATCTGGATTTCTGAAAAGTTTGAAGTGATTCTGGGATAATTTGCCCTATTTTTTATATTTGTTTTCGGTTGGGAAGATAGTATTATAATATGCTCTTGTTTGTTTTCTGCGACTATCTTACTTCGTCGTTGAACTTCTTACATTGCTGGTGCCAATCTACACAACACATAAATTCTACATGCCATGAAAGCATAGTGGTCTACTTCCTGTTCAATGTTTTCAGTTCACTTGGTTTTTTGGGTCTTGTAGCTGTGGAATTATTATGATATTCATTATCTAGTCAAAAATAAAATTGGTTATTCAAGTTATCTCAAGTCTCTTTTATCAAACCAAAATATTCATGGTTAATTCAAGTACTTGGCTAACTAGTGTTTTAGCTGTCAACAAAAAAGATGGGGAATAGGCTACAGGTAGTATTTCTATTGGCATATGTGAATCTCCTGATTTGATCACCTCTTTTCTTGCTAGAAACATTCTTGGTGTGATCTTAACTTGATTTGCTATTCATATTCCCATGAAGTTCATTTTCTATTCAACTCCTGCTCAACTTCTTTCTCTTTCTCCTTCTCTTTCCTTTTTGTTCTGTTGGGATGCCATATCCATACCCAATTTCTTTTCTTTTTTTCTGTCTATTCGTAGCATGAAAGAATACGAGGAGAAGGCTGTAACACTGGCATTGAATCGTTCCAAGCTCCAGGATCTCACTGACAGACTTAAAGCAGCTCGAATGACATGTCCTTTATTTGACACTAAACGCTGGGTGAGTTATTCAGTTCTTATCTCTTTATGGTTCTGGTACACTGTGACTTTAGCACTGCAGTCGAGCGTCATTTCTTGGCTGTTTCTCCTTTTTTAAAGTTATTTTTAACACTCTCTTGCGTTGTTCAAGTGCTCATATTTGATAGTAAATAGTGTATAACTTATTTTGTATACATTATTTAGGTGCGGAATCTGGAGCGTTCCTACTTTAAGATGTGGAATCTCTACTGTTCTGGCCAGCATCCTCAGCCCTTCAAAGTCACTGAAAATGATTCTGAATTTCCATGTGACCGGTAGAGCCATAGGAAAGAGTATCGGCATTGTAGATAAGACAATGAGAATATAAAGATATTATCTAAGAGGTTAGATTGGTTCTGGTGTCTGAAAGTAGCGATGCTTGAGATTTTTAGAAGTGGAATGCTGAAGTCTTAATTCTCATGAATGACACCTTTTCTATAGCGCCTCATGCAAATTCCTTCCTATTCTTTTATATCATCTATTCCTGTTCATCAGCCAAGTTGTTAAAAAGCATGTAAATTTTTCAGCCAATACGTGTTGGATGAGATTTGGTAGAAACTCTGGTGCTGCTGAAGGTATCCAAAGTGGTCTCTGATCTAAAGCTGCAGCTTTGCTTTATATATCCTGTCATTCTGCTTCAGCATGAGTCGGGTCCATTAGTCATCTTCTGGGATGAGTTGAAGATTAGCTTGGGTGCATGTCTTCTTTAAAGAGACGAATATCCCCAAGTTGTTGTGTGGCTCCCATACCTCTAAGATAAGGTTCCCCCGGGACTAATAAAGCTGTGGCAGTGGTACTAGACTACTAGCTAAGGTTGGGGGTCTCCTGCGTACATGAAGAATTCTTTTAAAAGATTAAAAAAAAAGAAGTTATTTTTGAAAGCAATTAAAAGGTAATTCGAAATACATATAGTTAAATAGAAAAGTGTACATCTAATTTTGCTAGTACCGTTTATTATATTTGTTGGCCCTAATATAGTGGGGATAACTTCATATGTTTTGCAATTTTTAATGGACAGGATCTGGTTTTTAATTTATAAAATTGAAAACTACCGTGAATTACTCTACCTAGGTTGTGGGGTCTGACACTTATTGTCTTTATGTAATAATAATAAAAAAAAAACTCGAATTAAAAAAGGCCTTCTGTTCTACAAGACGATGATAGCTGCTTGCTGAAATGAAGGGTGATTCTGCTGGCATTCAAGGCTTTGCTAACGCAGAGGATGCTTATCAATGTTCTGACTTCTAAGCAAAAAAAATACCTACTAAAAGAAATTCTGTGGGACATTGTATCTTTCCTCATCCCACAGGCGGAAAGACAAGAAAGAAGATGAGGACAAATAGTAATAAAACAAAGTAAATTCTCAAGCTTGAAATGTTTCTTTTTTCCCCCTCTCCAAGATCTACTTCCGCTATCAAGAAGATTTGTTGATTTTCCGTTTTGTGTTCCTCATGAAAGGTTTACCAAAAACAAAAAAAGACTACTATTTTACAAGATGCATTTGTCTGAGCCAAAAAAAAAAAAATCAGAAAATATATGTAATCAATACACGAATTTATTATGATTATTATCATTCATAATATCATGCCATCAACAGAGTCACCTAGTTCCAATCCGCACAGACATTACAATCAAGAAAAGAGAAAGAAGAAAATCAAAACAAAATTGTTTACACCACATTGATGATGATGGAGATAGACGGGGAAATATGGAAGGCAGGAAGAAGAAGCCATTATTAGATTAGATTAGAAGATTCTTCTCTTCCCAATTTCCAAATATCAAACATTTTCTCTCTCTACTTAGTAGCAGGAGAAGGAGAAAAACTAATGAGGTCTTTCGAATGAGCCCACGGTTTAACCACAATCACAGCAGTAAAAGTCCTAGGAATCCCAGAAGAAGCAGAAGCCGCTGAGATCTTAAGATAATACTTAATCCCAGAAACTACCTGCCTCTCCGCCTCCACCACCTCCACAAATATCACGGCGGCGGTGCTGCCGTTAGTCTTCTGATGGTGTTTCCTTAAATCCCTATTATACTCTTCCACACAGTATTTCCCCAAGTCTTGAACTTCTTTATTTGTTTTCACATCTGATATCTTTGTTCTTCCCCCAACCTTCCCTCCTTCTCCAAGGGCTGCTTTGACTTGGGTTGTGGAAAGTGCACCGACGAAGAAGAAAAGGAGGAGGAGAGGAAGATGAGAGGGTGTGAACAATGATGAATTTCTTGGTTTTGCCATTATGGGTTGGATTCTTTTGTGGATTGTTTTTCCAAATGGCGGAGAGGGGAATTTATATAGGGAGAGAGAGTGTGAGGTATGGGTGTATGGCAATGGAGATGGCGATCTGTGGACACGTAAATAGAGGATGGGGGCGGTGGCAACGTCTGCGTGCTGCCGCGCTTTTTCTGAAACAATATTGGATAAACACGAAAATCCAAACCAATAATACTTTGAAGGGAAAATTTGCAAATTTAGTCCCTGAACTATTTAATTTTTTAGTTTTTTTTCTGTCTTTTATTTTTCATCATTTTTTCTTTTGGTCTCTAAGCTAGTTTTGAGCACCATTTTTTTGGTGCTTGATAGAACTTAAAATTTGTGCTTGACAAAATATATTTAAATTTGCAAAATAAGATTTATTTTGAAATACATTAATATTACAATTATAGAGAGTATGACTCGAACACATGATTTTAGAATTATAAATGAGGCTGTTTTTTCACTTTACCAATTAAACTGTATATATTTGTCGACAAAATATAATGATTAATAATTTAATTAAGTACTTAGAATTAATTAATGAATTATTTAAATAATTAAGTGTATTTACAATAGATACTATAAGTGCTTAACTAATTTAGTACGTTTTATAATGAATTCAGTTATTTCTTGATTGATTAAGACGCAACTAATTAATTCCTATTATGATATATAAATATTAAGTGAAATAAAAGTCACTTATAACTTGTTTCATAGAGTAGAAGTTTGAAAAGATTAAAGTTTGAATATATTGAAGTCATTTATCATATAGTGAGTAATGAAGGCTATTTAAGACTTTTTCTTATAATATATTCACATCTCATTTTTTGAGAGAATATATTCACATTCTCTTGATACTTCTGCTTTAAAATTATTACAATATTTTCATAAAACAATATTACAATATGAGATTTCATTAGTCACCTAATGAAACTAAGATAAAATTATGTTATACTTTTTCCTACTACTCCCTTCCTTCATTATTTTCTTTTAATCATTTTGAAGTCTAATGGTGTACACCTCTTGGTGGGACGGACTATTTTGTGTCTAGCAATGGTAAGATGTCTTGTGTGTGAAGTGGGTCTCCCTCCCTCAAGTGGAGGATAGGAAACCTACAAAAGAGACTGTCATAGTGTTTTTTGTAGTGTTTCTTATTATGCTCAAGTTAAATGACTCAAAGAGGAGGATGTTAGTAGAAAATTTGAGATTCAGAGGTGCGTTTGTTCCTATTCTAATTACTAATGTTGATTTCTTAAGTTGATCTTTGTTGGATTTATAAAATTTGACAAAAAAAAAAAAACCAAGTGTGTAAATTGTAAAAATATTATAAAAAAAAGAAGATAAAAATAAACGAAAACTACCAAACTTCCAATTTAAACCATTAAAACATAATGTTCTGGGGCTCTGGCAAAAAATAAAATAAAATTGAAGAGTGTGTGGTTTGTTGCAGAAATGCTAGGGGGGGGGGGGGTGGTGGGAAATTCCGAATTTATATTGGGAGGGTGATGATAAGGTATGGACACGAAAATACTTAAGGTTGCAGTGACAACGTCTACATTCTACGTGCTGCCGCGTTTTTTCTTAAGCATTTTTGAATAAAAACAAAAATCTAAACGAAATAGTATGGTTTTGGTTTTCCTTTTGGGATCTTCACACACTTTTTTTTTTTAAGAATATGGATAAATTTTAATTTTAGTCCTTAAAAATATATTCTTTCTATCTTGAATTAAATATTCAATTTCTATTTTAATTTATCCTGAATTAAATGTTAATTTTTAATCTAAAATTTAATTAATAATCTCCTTAATTTAAGTGATATTTATATTTTATTAACTCGTAATCCCATCACTGACTAAATTAATTTAAGGTATTTACATCTCACCATCTATTATATTAATATCAATGATAATTTGGTAACTTAATTAAAGTCAAAGACATTTTATAATTTTAACCAAAGTCAAAAATATATATTCAAATTTAAGCTGAGGGAATATTATTTTGATGTCAAATACATCTTTTTTTTTTTCCAAATTTAGCAAGGTTGGAAAATTATTATTCATTTTATTCTCATCATCACTTTAACCGTGTGCTTGGATGAAGATTTTTAAAGAGGGGGGTTTAATCAATATGAAAAATATGTTTATTTTAGAAAAATAGACATTCAATTTCAGACATCTTAAAATGACAATATAGACATTTAATTTTAGATAGAGGGATTGCATTTTTCATTTAAAATTCAACTAAGAACCTATTTAATTTAAAATATCTATATAGACCACTAACCAAATTAATAATAAATATAATATCATAACTCTTTTAAGATCAATGACTATTTTCAATTTCTTAAACTAATCAAATATCAACATCTAATTTTGAACAAAGAAAATATTATTATATTACGATCATTTTAAAAAATTACTCTAGAATATTTTCTTTCTAATACACTAGGTGTTGAAAATTATTGAGCGAATGAGCTAATACATTGTGACTCTAGTGTACATGGTTAACATCAAACATCAAACATCAAACATCAAACATCAAAGTAAAAAAAAAAAAAAAATGCTTTAGGTAGGCCAGTTTTCTTTTCTTAGCTTATTGTGAAAGGAAATAAAACCATTTTAGAAAGTGCCAAGGGATCTTATACTAAATTATACTCCTATTATTTGAAGTAGGCAATACCTTTCAATGGAGTTATCCCATAAAGAAGCCAAAAATAATATGGGCTGCTGTAAAAGAAATGATGCCACTACCAGCAGGGTCCAGGCGTCACAGGTCTTGGTATCCGTGACACTAGAGGGCGATTTAAGTCCTTATCACAAAGTTCGTATTTTCAGGGTTTGATGCCATCATTGCCCTCGATTTTAAGTTGCCATAGACAGGGATGGCAACTCGGGAATAGTGGGATGCGTCTGATTATTATAATATTTGATTTTATTTTTTTTAAATAAATATATTTTTTATTAAAATTTTAGTAATAATTTTTTAAATTTAAAAAATTTAAATTTTACTGATTAATTATTTGACTTTAATTAAATTAATAACAAAAATAATATAATAATTTTATTAAGTTAAATTAGGATATTTAAGTTTAAACCGAGTGAGTATTATTTTTGTCTTAAAATATTAATTATATTATAATTATTACTTGGAAATATCCTAAATTTCATTTCCAAACTATTGTTTTTCTCTATGATTCATTATTCTTCTTTTTTTTTTAATTTGATTTTATCCTTAAACAATTTTCACAACTTTCATTTTTTCCGACTAAAATTTTATCTGAATAAAAAAAATTTACTTTTTTTTCTTCTTTTTTTTATTAAGAAAGGCAAAAAAGGTATTTCAGTCTAACTCCCTCCACCCAAGTCCCAACCCATCTCACATGACAAACCCACATCTTCTTCTTCTCCATTTCTTTCTTTCTTATTTCTTCTTTCCCTTAATTCTTCCTCCTCGAAATCATGAAATGGATTCATTCGATGTGGTAAAAGAAATCACAAACTTGGTGAGACTAATTTGGTAAAAAATTTCAAGAATTTTCCTTTGGAAAGCCAAGGATTCAATGAAAGGAGTTGGCCATACACGACTTCCAAATCGCCGACGACTTCAAGTGGTGGACGGAAGAAAAGGGAGAGAGAGAGAGAGAGAAGGGGAGAGGGAGTAGAGATATAAATTATAAGAGAGGACTGAGAAGTTGAGCTTCAAGGAAGCGAGGTCAATGGAGATGAGGTGGAAAGTTGGATCACGCAGCTGTGCTGAGAATATATCCGCCATCGATGTGGCGTGGCTGCACCGACAACGACAGAGTTCTAGCCCTATTTGACCTTTTTCCCATATGATAATTGTATCAGATAGAGCCAGAGTTTGCCGAGGTTGTGTTTCAGAGGAGGAAGGAAAGGAAGAAAAAAACGGTTAAAAAATGAAGAAGAAAGGACAATCTAATGATTAACTGATTTCGTTATTTATTTCTTTTAAAAATGATTCATATGTTCTCCTACTATTTCACATTTGAGGAATATTAGACTTCTAATGCGCTTTTAATGAATATTTTCTTCAGGTAATTTCTGCCACTAGAGCTATTACTCAACTTGGGAAAGAAAAAAATGGGGATGAAGAAGTGGGGGTTTGTTGGGTGGAGAGAGTTGACTGAAATACCCTTCTTGCCTTTTCTCAATAAAAAGAGGAAAAAATAGTGAATTCGCCGAATTCCGATAATATTTTAGTCGGAAAGGATGAAAGTTGTGATCCATAAATTGTTTGGGGACAAAATCGAATAAAAAAGAAGAAGAAAGCTAATGAATCATGGGAAAAAATAATAGTTTGGGGATGAAATCTGATAATTATCCTTATTACTTTATTCATTATTGAAGCAGAATGCCTATATTCGATTTAATAAAAAAATTAAAGAAAATCTTTGAAAAACCTAAGAAGGGAGGGTGAAAAACCTAATTCAATTATGCACTTCTAAGATAACAATTATCAAACACTTGGTGTTCAAACAACGTGTGTAATAATGTATGCAAGTAAATGTAGAATTAAAACACAGAACACAATGATTTATAGTGGTTCGATTTGTCCAACAGAACCTAATCCACTACCTTGAATTATCTACTCAAAGATTTCACAAAACCTTTCACTAATCAAGTATAAGAGATTACAAATGAGGCTCACCCAATTCACCTTAAGGTTTTACTCAAAACCTCTCACCCAATCAAGGTTCACCAAACTCCTTGAGTTTTACAATACAACTTTGATTCTACAACAATCTCTAATACAACAATTAATGAAATTACACACAAACAAGATAATCATAATTTATCTTCAATTCAAGGTTCACTCTAATCATTAGAGTTTTAAGCTAAATGCAACCTTGAATACGTTTACAAGAGATGAATAAAGATGATTTGATATAGATATCACATTAGTTGTGAAGATATATCAATTGTAGAACATAAACCTCTTTAAGTAACAACTTCACAAGATTGCTCAAAAACACCTTTAAATGTATAAAACCCTCGTTGGATGATTTTCACAATGTAGATGTTTTGAAAGTGTTTAAAAATGCTTCTAAGATGTTTTATAATGAATTCATATCAAATTTTTGCTCAGAAAATCATGTTATTACATTTTTCAAATATTTGAGTATTTATATGTGACGAAGCTTGTCGTACGGCTCTCAAATTTAAACCTAACAATTCCTATGTAGATAGGAAAAATAGGGATCGAATCCACAGAGATTTGTCAACTCTTAAATTAAAATAGTTAATCGGAAAAGGTTTTGGGGGTTTTGGTAATTTGAGATCAAGAAAATAACAATAATTAAAAGAAATATTTTTGGGGTTTTCGAATTTTGTGAATAGAATTAAAACGAAATTTGGAATACAAATGATATAAAAAAGCGTTAGCAAAGAACTAGTATCAAGTTATATTTTTCATGGGTTTAATCATAGATAAAGAAATTATTAAGTAATTGGTTTTATAATCCCGATCAGCTCAGACAGATTCCTATCCTTACAAATTAGATTAATCCCGATCAGCTCAGACAGATTAATCTCTAATTTAATTAAACACCACTACCAACCAGCGTGTATAGGATGCTCAATCAAATTGAATTAAGTAAATAAGGCATCACCAACATTAAATTGTATATAACAATCAGCTTAATTATATACAATTTAAATTATATAATTTCGTTACTAATTTAATTAAGCCAAGAGCTGCAACTCAATTAAACTAGTAGATACTACTTGGATCATTAATACAAGATTAATAATCCTAGCTATATAATCTGAAAAACCTAAGAGAGGGGGTGAATTATGTTTTTATTCGATTTTTCAACATAATTCAATAAAACACATCTTTGACAACAAATATCAAACACTTGGTGTGCTAGTTGTGTGAGTAAAATGTGTTCAAATAAAATGCAGAAAGTAGAGCAATGAACACAATGATTTATAGTGGTTCGGTTTATCCAACAAAACCTAATCCACTACCTTGAGTTACCTACTCAAGGATTTTACCAAATCCCTTCACTAATCAAATAAATGAGATTACAAAAGATGTTCACCCACCCAATTCACCTTAGGGTTTTACAAATAACCTCTCAACCAATCAAGACTCACTCAACCCTTGAGTTTCACAACACAACCTTGATTATACAATAATCCCACCACTCTCCTTAGTGAATCCTAACAATACAATTCAATTCAAGGTTCACCCAAAGGTTTTACAAACAAACCTTGAATACAAAACAACCTACACAAGACTCACCCTAACACTTAGGGTTTTATGCTACTTGCAATCTTGATACAATTACAATCAATAATAAGAGATAGAGAGTTTGATAGATATCACCTTAATGTGAAGATATATCAATTTGAAACACAATCACTTCTTTGAGTAATGGCTTGTCAAGATTGCTCAAAATTCACATTTGAATGTAAAAACCCTTCTTGAATGATTTTAACAAGATTGATGTTTAGAAAGGGTTTTGGAATGTTTCTAAGATGTTATAGGATCAAGATATATAATGTTTTTGCTCAAAAATCTTCTTAGAAAGAATTCAAAAGGTTTTGGTATTTAAAGGTTTGTTCCCAACAGTAAAAAATGAAGCTGTTAGAAACCCACTCAGGAAGTGCGGTCGACGGCATATTAGACTGGTCATCCGCACCATCATCCGCAAGCTCACTGGACAACCTTCGGATGATGATTTTTCATCTTGCGGTCGACCTCACTTCACCTGCGGTCGACCTCATGGTCGTCCACAGGTTGACAGATGAACAAATTTGACAGCACATGCATCCACAAGATAAACTAACTTGTGGACGATACCTGGACCACTTTAGGTCGACTGAAACATGTTCATTTGTGTGTCAACAATACTCTAACACACAAATGATGATTTCAATCAACCATATAAGTTATGGTATCAATCCAACAAGAGTTTATGAACCATTTAAGTTTTGAAATCACGATGCATGGTTTTCGAAATACCAAAACATATTTTAACATATCAAAAACATTTTGAAATAACATTTTAAGTTCATAGAGCAACCTTTAGAAACCATTACTCAATTAGAGGTAGAACTAGAGATATCAAAATATATAACTCTAAAACTATACCTCTAGTTCCTATCTAATCCAATAAAAGCTTGTTTTCAAATCTTGAAAGTCTTGACTTGTATAATTCTTTGAAAACCTGAAATCTTGTTCTTGCATTGATTAAATCATGAATCCAAAAACTCTATCACTTGTACAAATAAGACATTAGTCCACATCAATGTTTGTTATTAATCAAAATTAAGACATTAAAAGCTTTAGGGCTTTCATAATCACATTTATTAACTAGATTGTTAATCCAATTAATTCACACAATTATATTGATTAAAACAGGTATTATATAATACTCAATTAATATATATATATATATATATATATATAAGTATATTAAATAAATACACACATATATATAAAGAAAGATTGGATTTATATTAACTAAACAAATTAGGCGGTTCCACCGGCCATTTAAATAAGTTAAACTAAAAGTATGGAGACTCGGCCTTCCATAATAAAGAAAATAAAAGACATAAAAGTAAATTCAACTAATTAGGTGGCTCGGCCATTCATTTGCGATATTTAAAATGCATAAAGCGAAATAAATGAAGACTAGGTGGGTAAACCGACCATAAGTCCAGTTAAATAAATCCAAATAAAAATTAAGTACAAAAAAAATTATCTCATAATCCCATTTATTAATAACTTAACACATATCCTTGCTAACAAAAAGAAATTACTCATAATACATATTTAATAAATATAAGATGGAATTTATAAACATTAGAAAGAAAAATTGAAAGATAAACTCCTCGGAAATATTGAAATTATCCAGACATAATTTTTTTACTAAATATTACAAAAAGCCTTGAAATATAATTCTAAAAATTCTGGAAAATACACTAAGATGAAGACAATAATAAAATAAAGAAATTGCAAAAGAAATGGAGAAGATTGGAGCTAAATTGGTGTTGAAATCATAAAAATAAGCTTCCTATTTATAGGCACAAAAATCAGGGGCAAAATGGTCATTTCGCACTCCAAAGTCTTGAAAATTCAGTTGGTGGCCTAATTTCCCCAAACATCGCCACGTGTTGCATCCTCATTGGTCCACATTGCTGCTTCTAGAAGCGCCACTTGTCATCTTCTGATTGCGCCACGTGTCATCTTCTTATTGCGCCATGTCATCGGATGACATGGATTTTTTTATTTTTTTATTTTTTTTTGTTTATCTTCTCCAACATTTCTTCTTCTTCTTTTTATCTCCAAAATGACTAAAATACACTGGAAAACTTACAAACAAAGAAATAGAAGGGAAACGTGAAATATATCCATTAAATAACATAATTAACCGATTTTTAAACAAAATATAGTCATTAAATAACATAAAAATCAATTAATTTATAAGTACATCAATATGTATGTTCCAATGGTCATAAAAATGAGTGTTAATCTCACTCAGGAGACTTATGGTCGATCGCTACAAAGTTTAGTCGTCTATTAGATCATTCGCTGGAACACCAAATTACTCTGGATGGTTAGCGGACGATGCCTGCTATACAAAGGTCGATTGCTTGAGCGTCTGCTACATCACCAGACTCCTCTGGATGGTTAGCGGACGATGCATGCTATCATCCGGTCGATCGCAAGCATAAACAAATCATCCTCAAGTTTTCCAAACATGCAATTTATGTTTCCAATCAACTTCAAAAGTTGTGAAACCTAATCTTTAAAGCAAATGCATGCATTTTAAAAAACCAATTTAAATACCCATGATAAGTTTTAACTTATAAAACACATTTTGAAAAACGTTTTAAGTTCATAGAGAAATCTATAGAATTATTACTTAAATAAGTAAACTAGAGATATCTAAATGATATCAACATCTAAAATTATACCTCTAGTTCCTATCTAATCCATAAAATGTTTGTCTTCAATTATTGATGACGACGCATGAACTTTCTTGAAGACTTAAAACTTCAATCTCGCATGGATTAGATATTTGACTCATAAAAATGCTCTCACTTGTACAATAAAATCATTAGTCCTTATCAATGTTTGTCATTAATCAAAATTAAGATATTAAAAGCTTTAGGGCTTTCAATATCCTCTTTTTTATGATGACAAATATTGATGCAATGTGATAGATAATCATTTAGGTAAAAGGATTCAAAGTAAGGAAGAGTTTATAACACATGTATAAAACATTTAATAATGCTCCCCATTACAATATGCTAGATATTTGTAAGACATCTTGTTTAGATTTAAAGCATTTAGTTAAATGATATCTAGAAACAAGTTAATTGAAATGTTTTGGAATTAATATTGGATCTCAAAAACAAAAAGATTCATTGTAAGTGTATGAGATCACTTCCTAGCTTATATAGGCTCAAAAGAGCCTATTTTTCTACCAACATCCGTATCTTCCTTTCTTCCAGAATTAAAGACATATAGATATTCTATAAATGTATTTATAAAGCTCCCCCTATCAATATGTATTAGTTTTGTAAAAATTTTGACAGAATTTACTTTGTAACTCTTATAAAAATAAATTCACAAACAAATCTCAACAATGCAAAAGAATGAGATATATCACATATAATTACACATAAGGCCAACCCGACCATCAATACACATTTCCCATTCTCCTTCAATCTCAAAAATCTCAAAAACTCAAAACTTTAACCAAGGATGGCCATATTTAACCTTTTAAAGCTATTTCTTCTTCATCTTGGTTTTGATGAACTTGATCTTCAAGTTCACTTCAATTTCCTCCCTTGTGTTGTTGTTTATGTTCTTGAACAACATTTTTCCTAAAAATAGGTTAGTTTCCAAACACTTATATATAGCAATCAACACTAGTTTTTCTCCCTCTTTTGTCATCATTCAAAAAGAGTGGATAGAGAGGATAGAACTAAGTCAATAAACAATAAGATCCCTCAACTACCAAGAAGTCATCATAGGGAATATCAATCTAATATAAAATATAAAATCACAAAGATAGTTCATAATGTTGTATCCAGAAATAAGTTCAAAGTACAAAAGAAAGGAAATGAATTAAAACATAAAATGAGTTCTTCAAGCATCGGGAGTTGGGGTTCTTGGTCTTCTTCTATAGACCCTGGATGAGGATGGTCCAACAATAATATCAACGGGTGCATCTCCTAGAATAATGGTAGAGGTTTCAATTGACGAAGTCTCTACAGTGGTAGAAGACACATTAATGTATGGAAAATCCTCTGTCATATGTGCATGTGTCTCAGCAGCGGGTGGTATATCACCATGAGGAGAATGTGGTGGCGGTGTAGAAACATCAACCTGAATACTATGAAGAGCTTCCAAGTCTGTTTGATGTTGGTTAACTCAATTCCAAAATATTCCATCCTTGATGCCACATCTTCTATCTTGGTATTAAGAGTCTTGAAGTGATTGTCAAATGTGCTAAACATAAAGCCAATATGTAAGGATATTTTATCCAATGCATTCTAGATGACTATATTTGTAGTAGACTCTTCCTCTTCCCCAACTTTGGCTTTCCTTTGGCTTTATTCCTTTTCGATTCTTCAGGAGAAATGTTTTCTTCCTCATCTAGATCAAGTGTTCTTTTAACACCCCTTGAATGCTCAACTTTTTCTTGAACAAATTCCTCTCTAATGTCGTCTCCTTCTAGGATGATTTGTTGATCTTTTCCCATCAATCTTGCAGTTTCCTTGACAGCTATAGAGATCTCTTCTTGGGACATGTTCTTATTTAAATTCCATACACCATTCAAGCACAATGCTTGCATTCTTTTGTAGGTTGCATAGTCTACTTTGTTATAGTGCTTCTTCTTTGTCACTTCAGACAATGGAATCTTGAAATGCCTGAAAATTATTGTCAAGAGACGTCCATAGGAAAGACTTTTTGGCAATTCTATTGATCTCTTCTCAATAGCCTCAATCATATGGTTAGCCATGAGAAAGTCAAAATCAATCATTTTTCTCTTCCTGATCAACAACATAATGAGCATATGCATGAATGTGATAGTGGTCTTATGCCCACTAGTAGGTATAATGATGTTTGTACAAAGATGGTGTAAAATCCTATCAGCAAAACTCAACCTGTTGGCTTCTCTCTTATTCAAAGCCATAAAGATTTCACCATTTGTAAAAGTATCCTCAAATTATTTTCTAGAGAACTCATGATGCGAGATAGGTTGATGAGTGTTATAATATGCTACCCCAAAGGTTGGTACCCCATGATTTCATCAATGTTCCAAAAATCAAATTTCAAGTTGATGAGTCTGTCGTGTGACTATCAAATTTAACCTTTAATACTCCTATATAGATAGGGCAAATAAGGATCGTATCCACGGAGATTTGTAAAAAAATTCTTAAATTCAAATTTATTAATCAAATATTAAATTTTGGGGGAGTTTTAAAATTATATAAAGACAAAACTAAATTAAACAAACTTAAAAGAAATAAATTTGTTTTTATATATATATATTTTTATAATTAATTATACAAAGGATTTTTAATGAAAAGAAATTAATAAAAGACGTTAGCAAGGAACTTGTATCAAATTATTTATTTAATGGGATAAATCATTGATATAGAACTTATTGAGTAGTTGATTTTAGAATCTCGATCAGCTCAGACAGATTCCTATCCTTACTAATTATATTAATCCCGATCAGCTCAGACAGATTAATCATTAATTCAATTAAATATCACTATCAACCAGCGTGAATAGAATATTTAATTAAATTACATTAAGTTTATAGGGCATCACCAACATTAAATTATATATAATAATGAGTTTCAATTAAATATAATTTAAATCATATAATTCACTGTTAAATTAATTAAGCCAAGAGCTGCAACTTAATTAAACTAACATATGCTACTATGATTATCAATCAAAGATTAATAATCCTAGCTGATTAATCATGCAATTAAAAAGAATTTCTAATTAATTAAACATGATTATTTAATAATAACAACTGGAATTATTTAAATACTCAAATTATTAAATAACAGGACTAAAATAATTAAACAAATTTCGACAATTAAACCTACAAAATACAAGAAAATGGTTACACAATTATATATTTACAAAACTTCAAATATTAAAGAAAACATAAATTTGGCGGTTTTACCGGCCATAAAATGTAAAAGTAGGGAGATTTTAACTCCCACAATAAAAAGTACAAAAGAATAAAAGATGAAAATATTACTCTCCACATTTACGGAATTTAAAGTACGAAAAGTAAATTTGGTGATTTTACTCACCAATAGTACAATAAAATAAAGGACAGAAAATAAATACAGAAAATAAATAACGAAAAGTAAATACAAAAATAAAATAACAGAAAAGTAAAAGTTAAAAGTTAGAAGTTAGAAGTTAGAAGTTAGAAAGTTAGTAGTTAAAAGTTAGAAGTTAGAGCGGTAAAACCGGCCATTGTTTAAATTAATTTAGTCCTGGTCCAAAATAAACTCCAGTGTTCTATGCAACGGTAATTATCTCAAAATCCCATTAATTAATAACTTTAATACATGTCCTTGCTAACGGTAATTAAACTACTCACAATACATGACTCAAATGAAGAATTTTAAGAATTGAAATCAAGAATAAGAAGGATAACTTTCCTTGGATTTTTCCCGGTAGTAGTTCCTCGGTATTCTTGAAATCTCATCCAAAAACCTTCCAAAATAAACTCTAAAAATACCTAAGATCTATTACAAAATATTGGTAAGAAAATTTGGCAGAGTTTTTGGTTGTACCAACATAGTAAATTTTGTGCCCAATTTATAGAAATTTACAGGTGCAAATTTGGAATAAAAATAAATAAAATATGACAAAAATAAAAATAGTGGGGGACAAAATGGAGTTTTTGGAAAGTTGGGGCATAACGCGTGAAGTGGAGAAATTGCATCAGCCGCCACGTGTCGCTCTCTGATTGGTCCGAAGTTTAACACACGGATCACCATCCGTTTTGTGGGTGCTGGCACGTGTCTCGCATTTGGTAAAGGCGAGATGCGTCCAGATTCAGCCACGTCGCCAATGTCTACGCGTGACACGTGTCATCGCATTTGTTTCTGGCCTCTGTGAAAGCCGAGTTCCACGTGTCGTTCTCTGGTTCGCTCCCTTTGCTGACACAGCGGCTGACGTGGCACTGCCACTTGTCATCACTGTATCATTTTTTTATTTTTTATTTTTTTACAAAAACACAATAAATATCTAAAAACACTACAAACGAAAAAATATTAGTAGGAAATGTAAAATAATTATAAAATAACATAACTTAAATGAAATTAAACACAAATAACATAATAAAATAAATAAAAATACATATATTTTTTTGTTTAATCACAAGTCTTTACCACCAACTCTAGCAGTAAAATAGATACTCTCAAGGGTGTTATCAGCTTGTTCCTTTTTCAGACTAGAATAAACTGATAGACTAAATCCGTATGTTGAACTTCATCATGCATGACAATAGAGTTCCATCCTTAATATTTAATATCACACAAAAGTCTAGGAATAGGAAATTATTTAGAATTAATAATGCCTTCAGAAATTACCTTCCTATTGCTGGCTGTGAACTCATTGTACCTTGTCTCCATCTCTCTATCATGAAATAATGAGACATTTGATCTATTCTTCCTTGGTACATCATCTTGAGTTTTCTTGGAAGCACCTCATTTGGAAGAACTTGTTCTTGCTATGGCTAGGGTTTGTGAATTGAAATTTTCAAATCAAGGGTTTGTAGAATGGGTTGTGATGAATATTTGAGATGAAATGGGATGAGATTTATAGTGGGTAAGATGAATTTGAAAGGTTGTGAGAGAATTGTAATGGTTTGCGATGATTGGATTGTGAAGAGATGTGTCTGTTACGTTTTAATAATACCTCAACCCAACACTTGCGGTCGACTGCTCGTGTTTCCGCTAGCTTGATCTTGCTCTCGGGTAGCATAGCAGATGATACTTCAGATTTAGCAGTCATCTGAAAGTTTTCCAGAGGTTGTCCGCAACTTGGCCAACTCTTTCACTACCCGTCCACCTATCTAGCGGACGATGTATCAGTTATAGCGGTTGGCCGAAATTCTATCAGGGTCGTCCGCAAATCATCCTGATCAACTTATGATCTTAAAAAAGATCTTGTTTTGTCATAGGTAAAGCTACATATTGACACACACATCAGTAATTGTATTTTCCAAAACCCAAAAGGGTTCTAAGCAAACAAAACCTTTTTTCGGCCAATGACTTAGTAAATATATTGACTAATTGGTCATCTGTAGGTACAAAATCAATAGATATATCACCCTTCAGAACATGATCTCGTAAGAAATGATGTTTAATATCTATATTCTTGGTTTTGACATGCTATATAGGATTCTTTGTCAGATTAATGACTACTAATATTATCACAATTGATAGTAATACAATCAAAGTTCAAGCCATAGTGTTTCAAAGTTGTTTTTCATCCATAAAACTTGTGCACAACAACTACCAGCAGAAATATATTCAACTTCAGTGGTAGACAACGATACATAAGCTTGTTTCTTATTATACCAAGAAACTAAAGAGTAACTAAGAAATTGACAATGATAACTAGTACTCTTACGTTCTACCCTACACCCTGCATAATTAGCATCGGTATATGCAATTAAATCAAATATCATAGACTTAGGATACCATAAGTAAAAATCTATAGTCCCTTTCAAGTATCTAAGAATACGTTTAACAACAATTAAGTGAGACTCTCTAGGAGAATGATTGAAATCTAGCACATAAGCACACATAAAACATAATATTAGGCATACTAGCAGTCAAATATAAAATAGTACCAATCATACCTCTATACTTGGTTTGATCTACCATCTTATTATTTTCATCCTTGTCCAATTTTATGGATGTAACCATAAAAGTATCAATCTCATTTGAATCAGCCATACCAAACGTTTTAAGCAGTTCTTTGGTGTACTTGGCTTGGTTGATGAATGTACCTTCCTTTGTTTGCTTAATTTGCAGTCCAAGGAAGAAGTTCAACTCACCTATCATGCTCATTTCAAACTCATCATGCATAGTCTTAGAAAATTCTTTGGACAAACTTTTATTAGTAGCACCAAATATGATATCATCAACATAAATTTGAACAATCAAGATGTCATGTACTTTGTTTTTAACAAATAGTGTGGTGTCTACTATTCATCTAGAAAATCATTTTTCAATGAGAAAATTGTTAAGTCTTTCATACTAAGCTCTTGAAGCTTGCTTCAAACCATATAAAACTTTTGAAAGTTTGTAAAAATGATTTTCAAAAGATTCATGCACAAAACCAGGAGGTTGTTCAACATACACTTCCTCTTGGATGAAACCATTTTAAAAATCATTTTTAACATCCATTCGAAATAATTAAAAACCTTTAAAACATGCAAATGCAAGTAGCATTTTGTGCCAATGACGGTATGATTTGTAGGTCTAGGTACAAGATCTCAAAATGTACTTATTTCAAATTGATTTAGCTATTCTTGCATGTCAATGATCCAAAAATCATCACTAAGAGCCTCATTAATGTTCCTAGGCTCTATATGAGACAATAATGCAAAATTATCAACAAAGTTTATAAAGTGTCTTCTTGTTCTTACCCCTTCATTGGGATTACCAATGATTTGATCCTTTGGATTATTATGGACGTATTTCCATTCCTTTGGACGATCATAGCTTGTTTCTCCTTCATGTGAGGTTGATTCTTGAATGTCAATGACCTCTTCAGTTTCATCCTTAGGTATTATATGATTTTCATTTGGTTGAACAATGTCTTTGTTTATTGACTCCATATGTAACTCTTGAAGATCACCTTCATTCTCATCTCTTGGCAAGTAAATGGTAGACTCATCAAATACAACATGAATAGCTTCATCAATAACCATAGTTCTTTTATTGTAAACACGATAAGCTTTTCTATTTGAAGAGTAGCCAATAAATATTTCTTCATCGGATTTCTTGTCAAACTTACCAAGATTGTCTTTGACATTTAGAATAAAACATTTACAACCAAACACTTTAAAGTAAGAAATAGAAGGAGTTTTGTCAAATATAAGCTCATAAGAGGTCGTCTTAACAAAAGGTCTAAGAAGTATTTACAACTTTAGCCCAAAAATATTTGGCAAATTATTTTCACATAACATGGAACATATTATTTTTTGCAAAGTACGGTTTTTCCTTTCAACAACATCATTTTATTGAGGGGTTTTGTAACTGAAAATTTGTAAAAGATACCATTTTAATTACATAATTTTGTAAAACTACTATTGCAAGGGTTTCACAAGTGATGATGATTGATCGTATTTCCTATGTGGTAATGTTGTTGTTTTCCTTTTGTTCAACTCATTGTAGTCTATTGGTCTTATGTCCTTTCAATGTAGATCAAAATCAATGGACAAGTGTAAGATTTTTGTACTCTCTTCAATCAGCAAAGAAAAGCAGTTCTGAACCTGTGATAAGAATGTCGCAATTATTCCCTCTTTTTTAGATTCTTTTACTTTTAGTGGTCTTAAGCTTATTTAATCCTTCTTGTGCATAGATTTGTTTTGGACATACACAAAACAAATGGGAGGTCTGCCAACAGTGCATTGCTTAATAAAATATCCCTTTTGGTACTAAACACAAATCATAATTTTTAGAATCTACTTTGAAATTGACCCATTAAGTTCATAGGACTTTTGAACTAATTAGATGATAATTATTCTTGGGTTCCGAACAGACCAGTAGAGATGAATGGGGATGTTTTGCACTCTATTATACCTGTCTGTTTATCCAGAATTCCCCGAAAGGTTTAGCATTTCCCAATTTCAGCCCTAGTATGTAAGTACTTAGGCATGTCTTATCTTTAGTTGTTCTGCTCACTTTGTTTTGTATCATTTTGGAGAAGTTGGAGATCCCACGTTGCCCTTGATAAATTTTAAGTCAGTTCAAAATTTAGGTTCATTTTGCTTATTCACGTCCTGTTTCTGTTTTGGTTCAAAGTTCCTCTTTCTTCCTTGAGGAGGTGGGAGTTGTTGGAAAGCAAAAGATTTTGATGGACACAATAAGATTTCAATGAATACTTGGCTAAATAATTAGGTAGAAGAAAAACAACACTTCACCTTAGTTGAATGGTAGAAGTCAGAAAATAAACTGGTTTTGTAGCTTGACCTTCTGATACAGAAGCAACTCAAAAATTTGGAAAAAAAGTTAAGTTTTTTTATTTAAAGTGATAAAAGGATAATCTACTTAGTAGCTAATATTTTTACAGATGCAATGCTATGGTCTATTTATTCATTGTGTTTTCAGTTATAGAAAAATCCAATTTGAATGAAGGTAGAGATTTTCTTTTGCAATTATCAAGGTTAGCCCCTTTACTTAGTGGAGAAAAATTTCAATTATCAGTGAATTTAACATAAAGTAATGATTTTCTTTTCTTTCATAGGCAAAGACACAAGTCCATTATTTATCCAGCGCCACTGCCTTTGTACTACAACAAGTTTTCTAGACCACCAAAGAACTTGTTTGAGTGAAGATCTACTTGCGACAGACGAGAAAGATTTCGTAGTTCACCTGGAATTACTGAGTTTAAATCATTGATCGATAAATTTAGAACAGAAAGATTGGTCATATTTCCTATCCACTTTGGCAATTCTCCAGTCAATGCATTGTCTGATAGATCAAGTGTCGATATGGTTGATGAAGCCAACCATTTTGGTAATTGTCCCTTGATCCCTGTCCTTGCTAACTTGACTGTGAATAGATTTTTCAATTCCTGGAACCAATTTGGTACGCTCACTAACTCAAGAGGATTAAATGACAAATCTATGTATTGCAAATTCTGCAGTTTAGCCATTTGAGATGGAATTGGGCCGCTAAGTTGGTTTTTTGACAAATCTAGATATTGCAGGTTCTGAAGATTCTCAAAACTTGACGGGATGTTTCCATAGAAGTTATTGTTGGCAAACCATATGTCAGTCAGATTGCTAAGATATCCAATAGTTTCAGGCAGTTGTCCAGTGAGCTTGTTGTTCCCCAGAGTTAGCCTTTCCAGGTGTCGAAGTTTGCCAATTGATTCAGGTATGCTACCATTGAGCTTGTTATCAGATAAACGGCAAAATTTCAGTAATATGAGATTACCAATTGATGTGGGAATGCTTCCGGTGATATGGTTTTTGTCCATATAGATCAATTCTAAGTTGGAGAGACTACCAATGGTTTCTGGTATTCTTCCAGTCAAATCATTTTGAGAAAGATCAACATATTCCAGTGCCTTGAGATCTCCAATGCTTTCCGGGATGCTACCAGAGAAGCCGTTATTATCAATTTCCAGCTTGGTTAGAAAAACCAGATTCCCAATCGAAGATGGAATTGGACCAGAAAATCGATTTCCTGAAAGTCCAAGTTCTGAAAGTGAAGTTAAGATTCAAAGATTTGCGAAGGGATAGTACCAAATAAGTCATTGTCATTGAGAAAGAGTTTCTTCAGCTGTTTTAGGCCACAAAATGTATCCGGTATAGATCCAGTAAGATTGTAATTTGTATCAAGAAAGAGATGAATAAGGCGTGACAATTTGCCCAATTCAGGAGGAATGTGGCCCTTCAATTTCTTGAGATTGCTAAGATCGAGGAATTGTAGATGGGAAAGATTGCCAAGAGACGGTGATAGAGTTCCAGACATATAAGTATCAAGAATGTAATCATTGCTTCCATCAAGCCCTGAACGCGAGACGTTGACAACTCTTCCGGAGGAGTCACAAGTAATGCCTTCCCAAGCTGTGCAGCAATCCGTGGAAGGACTCCATGAATGCAACCTTTGTGAGGGGTCCTCTGTTATCCCATTCTTGAAGTCTAGCAAGGCTGCTTTGTCTACATCATGACATGCATGCGATTTGAATATCAACCATCCTGATGAAAAGAAGGCAATGAAGGTGAGAAACAGTGCTCTCCGGTACCCCCAATTCCTCATTGCAGATAGTGTGTGAAATGAGCTTTGAGAACTAGAATATAATATGCCCAAAAGTCACGTATTCCAAGTGCATTGACCTAGTCTAACGAAGACCCTCGTAACAAATATATTAAAATTCCTTGATTTCATTCATTCACATTAAAAAGTTTAATATATTAATATTAAAAAAAATATATAATTATATAATTTATTAATTTCTAAAATACTCTAGTATTTATCATTAAAAATAAATTAAATGCACGTTTAAATATAAATAATCATATTTTAAATAAAAATATTTTAATCCACTAATAAATATATATATACTTTTTGATAAAAAAAATATTTTAAAATACTCTAAATATTTATCATTCGATTCGAAATGGAATGAAATGCTCAATGGAATATGGCATACCACATTATTCCTACAACTGGTCAAGACAATGATGGTCAACGGAAGGCATACGTCGAAGACATACGGGACAAAAAATCCATGTGCTTGGCGGAAAGCCACCGTTGATAAACTTTTACCAATCCATTGGCAATAATTTGGCATGCTACACGTAATGCTTACAGCTGGTCAAGATAGTGATTGTCAACGGTGACTTTCTGTCAATGA